>JAUZNJ010028481.1:0-16065 GCA_034780135.1 Jordanella pulchra | reverse complement strand
GATCACTTTGCCAAAACTTTATTTTTACTTTTTTTTTAAAACGTGGGTTTTATTTTTCAAACGAACCATAGAAACCATATAAAATTTTCAGTTTGTCTTTTGGTATGAAAATACACATATTTTTTGTTGTTGTTTTTATTTCAAGAATTGCAGAATGACATAAAATGTAACGTACAGCTAACTGATTAGTTTTTAATGGAGCTGTTTTTCACTCACTTGAGTTTTGCCGCCGGTGGACTCCTGAACAAGACTTCGAGACATGGAGGAGCAAACAGAGAAACACTGGAAGAAGCCTCCCACTGCATTGCTGAGACCCAGGGCCACTAGTTCCTGTAGAGATGAATGAATGAATGAATGAATGAATGAATGAATGAATGAATGAATGAATGAATGAATGAAAAAAAACTGTAGCTTGAGCATTTTTATCTGAGAACAGACCCACCTGGTTACTATCCACCCTGTATCCATGTTTTAGTGCAAATGTTTTTCCAAGTGAAATAGATATAGCATATCCAACAATGGCCAGAGCAAAAGAGTCACCGATAACTTCTCCAAAAAGACTCAGGTCAGGCACAGTGGGAGGACTTAAACTGGTGATCAAAGATAAAAACAATAATTGAAAAAGTAGAGAGAAAAAAGGCCTCTGCAGAAACAATAACAGTCTCATGTCTAACCAAAATACTCACCCACTGGGGATCTCTCCAACCACTGAAACACTGTACTTGTTGTTTAGGTGTGTAGTGGACGATATTAGAGTCGCAGCAATTATCTACGGAGGTTATATGACATGAATTAAAAACATAAGAATATTTCACAACATTTTTTTATCTTAAAACATCAGTCATTGAAATACAGTCAATCATGCACCAGGTGTGGACCTTATCCATAAATCACACATTCCTGCAGTGAAGTGCATTAACAATTGCTGAATCAGCTGTTTGTTTCCACTGTATCTATAGTTTTTGTTTAGTGCTGCATCATCAGTAGCACCGGAACACAGTGTATACACACACACGCACACACACACACCCACACACAAATACATGCACACAGACAGGCAACATGAGGCCAGAGATTGTCTTTAAGCCCACTGACTGTGATTAGTTCCACAGGAACAGGCACCGGAAGCCTTGTGCTCAGGAATGAGTTCAACTCCTTGGCTGAAATCAGAAGCACCATCGTTACTGAGCTGACCAGCAGGGTGGGGAGATGAGTTTGTGGCAGGGAGAGGAAAACGTCCTGCAGAGTCTGAGAAAAAACACAAACAAGAAGAGAGGTTGGTATTCCTATACTGTATCCATGGTTTGAGTAGGTACTAATATAGTATCACAATGGGCTCTTATTTCTCTGTTTATTTAGAGGCTGTTTCATTCATTAATATTCATCCACTGTGTTTGAAATAAATATGGAAACCAATTTCAATTTTGCTGCAATGCTCTCTTCTCTTCAACACTTTCCTTATAAGTAAATAAAAAACATCCAATTTTTATCAGAAAATAGACCCATTTAAATTCAAATTTCAAAGAAAGACATTTAAAAAACCTCAGGTGTTTTCAGACACCCATGGCATACGTGTGGCGCTCCAATCAGGTTTTAAATACTGCCTCAGTGCAGCAATTCTTAATGACATCCTTATAATGGATGACATAGCAATCTTTTTTGCTTTAGTGCTTTGAAACTTCAGAGTAGCCTTTGATACCTTAAATCACAGTATTATAATCGTGCAGCTGGAACTTGTGAGTATCAAAGGTACATGTCCATCCTGCTTTAAACTCCAACCATGCAGGCAGGGATTCTTTAATGTTCAATTAACAAGAACTATTCTGCATATTGAATCCTCTCTGATTTGTCTTGTAAATGTTTATTTTTGGATCCTTATCTTTAGGAAGCACAACATTAATATCTATTGTTATGCAGCAACATCCTTGCAAATGTGTCACGGTTCTCCAGCTACTCCAGGGGAAATCAGGTGTAATAATGTGGACGCTAACTTGGATAAACAGGTTAGTGTTGCTATAAACTCCAGCTCCAGGGAGGCCTTATCTTCCTTTAAAAAGCTTTGTCATGCTTTTACCACTTCTTGCTGAAGTGTTTATAAACCGTCAGAAGGACTGCAGCCTGTCAAAACTGATCATAAAAAGCAAAACATAAGCTTGAACCCAAAATTGTATTTTTACACCTTCTGATTTATTTATGTATTTTTTTATTTTATTTTATTCTATATTAATCGTACTGTTACTTTGGTTGAACTATTAGGCAATATTGATCATTTTATGGAGGCTTTACACATAAATTTGACATTCACAAAATAAACATACTTGGTAACCCATTGATAACAACTTTACTTGGATTTGTTTTTTTTTTTGTTTGTTTTTTTTTTTTACTAAATCTGTACAGAAATGTTGGAAAGTGACAGAGCTGTAAAGGACTTAGAGGCATCAAACGGAGCTTTTTTGATGCCTGTGAGATTAGAAAAAGATTCTGACTTGACAGGGTTGTTTTCTGAATGACTGGCACAAACAGAGCAATTAAGCACGAGTGAGCGGATGATACTCACATAAACCTGCGACAGAGGGCCACTAAACCGTCTCGGTGAAACTCCAAATAAGTACTTGAGCTGCGCCACTACAGCGTGTGCTGCAGCAGCTGACGTGTAAGCTCTCACCAGAGGTTTAGATAGATATGTTCCCACAAATCCAAACTTTATCACACCTAAAAACACCTACAGGAACACAATCATTTATATGGTTAGGTAGCTGCAAAAGAAGAACTGGAGACTTTCTCTTATTACTTGGGCTGTTTTACAAACCTGAATAAGTCCTCCGAGGAAGGTAGTAGCGGCCGCCACCTGCACCCTGTAGAAGTCCCGGGCCACTATGTCTACCTCTGAAGTTAAGTTGGTCCCATTTTTAGACATAAAAATCTCATCAGGAGCAACTCTCTCTATTACACTGCCCATCATGATGCTGAGGACAGTAAATGTACCTAAAAAAAAACATAAATTTACTTTTTTATGCATAAATTTGATATAATTTTGAGCTAAAAAGGTTAATTGAAATTTTTATTTCTTCAAATCATATAACATCAAAACTGGTTTTGATCAATTCTAAATGAACAATTGCAAGTACATGTTGGAATTTCTTTTAGATTTATTTCAACCTGCATAGACTCATTTTTCGGTTGTTAGATGACATAATGTTTCTGTACATGTATTCATTCAAACCCCTTAATAAATTAAAAACAAAACAAGATTTAGAAGACAAAAATAACACTTTCAGACTGATGTCTGGAGCTACAAAATTTGATTCTCCACATATAGATTAAATGTTTTTGCAACGTGTTCAAAAATCAGTTTTGGCTAAACCTGAAACTAAACCTGAAAAAGTAGCACTTGAAAAAAACAGGTCAAAAGGCCCAAAATTAATTGACACTCATGTAGATCAGTGCATCAATTTTTTTTTTTTTTTTTTTGCTCAAAAATGACATGTTTTGAATGTTTCCCTGGCACTGTACTCACCAATGGAAATATGACGCGATGTTCCAAAAAGTAGGTAAATTAAGGCTGGATAGAGAGATGTGTACAGCCCAAATACAGGAGGTACAGACGCTAGTAGAGCATATGCCATACCTGTGGAGGGAACATGGTCTGTTGGTTTAATCCAAAACAAGCTGATAAAAAAAACACTGCCTTTATCCGACTGAATGCAGCTATACGGTCGACATGAGCCAAAAAGATTATTAAGTTGAGCCAATTCTAATCATTGTGTCCAGCTGTGCCGTTCAAGTCTAGCTGAGATCCATGAACTCATTCTGGATGATTGTCATACCTTGTGGCAGGTGCATTATCCCCACACTGATCCCTGACACCAGGTCGGGCATCCCATAGTCCCATACTGAGTACTTCGGCAGCCAGTAAAGCACAGGAAAGCTGCTCAAAACGCTTCGCTTAAGTTTAGGTAGCGTACACCTATGAAAGAAGAAATGTAGCTTTAAAAAAAGTTATGTTTACTGCAAGTCATTTTAAATTGAGATTTTAACACAAGTTGTTTACCTTAATGACTTTTTCAAATAATCAGTTAGAGGTTTGTTGATTTCTGATAGTGTTTTTCTCTTTGTTAGCTCTTCCAGTTTCTTCTCATCCAGGATTTCCCTCTTCACTCTGTATGTCTCAGATCCTGGTCTATGATCCATTTGAGCATCAGATGCACAACCAAGATATATTTAACAAAATGTGACAAAAGCTGCAAGCTCTTAGCAAAGCTTGATAGACCCCCTCAATATGCTCAAAGCACAGCTGGATCTACTTTTATATGCAGCACTGTTTAATGGTTAACCACACACAGGATGTTATGGGCAGAGTCATTGAAAAATAATGAATGATCAGAACAGGAAAAGGATAACCTGAACAAAAAAAGATCATCTCTTTTGAGTTTAGATGACTTTGTTTTTCCATTCTGGGTATTTTTCCACTCAACAACAAAAATGAAGGCAATGAAACATAACCTACATTAAGCAACCCTTATTGAATAATTAACCTTAAAGAATGTCCCAGTCCAAAAGTGGGTTCTCTCTGTTGAGTCATAAAGATGGATCTGAAAACATTTATTGTATACCTTCAGAACATAGTGATAAGGTATAAACTTTATTGTTTAAATTAAAAAAAAGCAGCATGAAGAAACATGATATACTGAGTTCTTGGGAAACTGCTGTCATGAAACCTAAATCTGAGCTGAGCAAAGGTTTCTTTAGTTGCGGAGCTGCCTGCAGGTGGCAAAGGTGAAGAAACTGGAAGGAGAATCAGACCAAATGAGAGGTTATACAGGGCAAATAAAGCAATGAATAATTTCAAACAAATTTTATTGGATTTATTATCCTGACTGCTTTAGGATATGAACTTTTCTACGTAATTCAAACCCCTTTGACCCACTTACTGGCAGCAACAACGCTGTCTATTTTTGGGGCGACAGCTCAGAGGGCAGCAGCCCCGGGGGGTGGGGTGGGGGGGTTACATAGCTACACATTGAGTTTGCTCAGATCTCTCCGAGCCTTCCAACTCGCACATTTGGTAACATCAACAACATGTGTGGCCTGAAAAAAACAGACATCTACCGGCTTTCATAGACCAAAGGAAAACGGTGAGTTATGGCAGATGACTTGGTACATCTAACAGGATGGAGCACAATGTTCTCATTAATTTAACTTTTTTCACATTATTTTTTACAAGTTTAGTTTGGTTCTTGTTTTGCCAGATTTTTCTCTTTTTAAACCTTTTTTTACTAAAGATATATTTTGTCAGAAGTCAAAACCTGTTTTTTTCTAAGCTATTACCTGACTGGGCAATGATATGACTAATCTATTGAAGTTTACAAGGCATGTTTATTTGTATAGAACATTTCATTAGTAAGAGCATTTCAAGTGCTGTATGAATGCAACATAAGAAAAAAACATAGAGGAAAGGATTAGCTTTCGAAAATCGTAATCCAGTTTCAGATCTGCAGATTTTTTTCTCCCTCTTTAGCCAAGAAATATTTTTTTTTCTCTAATGTATATATTCTTTTACCTAGCCAGACTGGAAATCGTTGACCAAAGCTTCTCAAGCAAAACACAAATTAGTTATATACATATTTCTATGAAATTTGTATGGTATTGCAACATGACTATCTTTTTTTAAAAAAAAACAAAATGGTGTTAAGATTTTAATTCTGAGCATGAAACAGGGTTTGTTTTCAGGATTTTCCTTTCTAAGGTCTAATGTGAAGTTACTTTACATAAGGGCCACATTCACACGAATGCACACCTTAAAACCACCTGTAAAGAGATTAGATTAGATTAAAGATGATTATTAAACTCAGTCATTTGCTATTAGGTGTTTTGTCGAAGGTAAGGAGAACAAAGCAGAATCAAACCAGCAACTTCCTGGCTGTGGAACAACTAGTTTTTCCACTAAGCAAAAGGCATTCCAGCATTCTTCTAAAAAAGAACAACTATTTTTTATCTATATTTTCCCACAAGTTTCCTATCTAGTGACTGTAGGTGGAAGGAATTATACACAGAGTGATTAGTTTTTAACTAATTAGTGAAAAGGTTTTGGGGAACAATAAGCACATTTGTTCATGATATGACTTAAGTGTGATATAATGAACGTCTCTTTCTGTTTTTTTTTTTTTTGTCTTTCAGAAATCACGTTATTACTGGTTTAAGATTTTCTTGAAAATATTTAATTTCCCAATATCTTTAGAAGGAAATGGATCTTACAGCCAAACATGGGCAGGTGCTCCTTGAACAGCTGAGGAAGATGAGAGATGTTGAGCATCTGACGGATGTAGTGCTGGTTGCTGAGGGCATCAGCTTCCCCTGCCACAGAGTCATTCTGTCAGCCTTCAGCCCATACTTCCGTGTAATGTTCACATGTGGTTTGCGTGAGTGCAGTAACAGAGAAATATTCCTGCGTGACACTCCTGCAGACAGCCTGGCCCTCCTCCTGAACTACATGTACACTTCAGATCTTCCTCTTACTAATGACAATGTGCAAGGTGTATCAATAGCAGCTTTTCTCCTGCAGATGGATGATGTTTTTGCACGTTGTCGGCAGCACATGACAGAGAACATGGACTCTTCCAACTGCCTTGGCGTGTATTACTTTGCCCGTGACCTTGGTGCAGAGGAGCTGGCTGATCATGCTCAGCGCTTCTTGAGACAACACTTTGTCCAAGTCTGCCAGAGTGAGGAAGTTCTAGAGCTGGAGGCCCATCAGCTTGGAAAGCTTCTGAGCTCTGATGATCTAAACGTGACAAGAGAAGAAACCATTTTAGATGTTGTTCTTCAGTGGGTCAAGCACAACCCTCTGATGGATGGAGAGGTCCGAATTCGACATCTACCAGAGCTCCTGAGAAAAGTTCGTCTGCCGCTTATAAACCCTGACTATTTAAGAGAGGCCATGAAGAGGAACACAGCCCTCCTGGCTGATGCTGAATGTCTTGAAATGATGAATCAAGCTCTTGAGGTGGTGACCATGCATCCTTCAGCTGCACCACGTAAACTCAAGCTGAGGTACGGAATGGAAACCACAGATCTCCTGCTCTGTGTTGGTAATGATGGAGGAGGGATCAGGTCAAGGTATGCCAACTACACAGAGCGCAGCTTTTGCTTTGCCCCAGGTACAGGCCGAGCCTACTACATCACCTCCCCCCGCTATGGAGATGCTCTGGGATACGTGTGTGCTGGAGTTGTGACTGAAAAAAATGATATAATTGTAGCAGGAGAGGCAAGCGCACGCAGAATGGCCCGACAGAAAGATGTGAGCGTTGAGATCTACAGGTAAAAATAGATTGACACTGTTTCCAGCAGAACACTTGTTTGTCCTGTGATAATTAATTGTGATCTGACTGGGTTTGCAGGTATAAAGTGGAAGCCCAGGGTAGCTGGGAACACTTAACATCGGCAGAGTACAGGGACTCCTACGCCCTGGGGTCTATAGGAGACACTCTGTACCTCTTGGGGGGGCAGATGAAACTGAAAAACCAGTTTCTCATCACAAATTGTGTGGAGCGTTGGTCTTTGCAGGGAGGGCCCTGGCGGAGTGCAGCCCCTCTACCTTTGCCTTTGGCCTATCACTGTGTGGTCACAGTAAAAGACCGCCTTTATGTAATGGGTGGTCGCACCCCACAGGTATTATTAACAGCTTTTGTGGTCATGCAAAACTGAAAGCATAAGACTTTTGATGGCAGCTTGTAACTGTCTTAAACTGTTCTGCTTTGTCATTCTCTAAACCCTCAGTCATATCGCATGGATGACGAGCCGGACCGTCTCAGTAACCGCCTCCTGGAATACAATCCAAATACAAACAAATGGACGGAGCTTGCTCCAATGATGTACTCCAAGTACCGCTGCAGTGCTTTGGTGCTGAATGGGGAAATCTTTGTTATGGGTAGGTAGATTTTTGAATAATTAGTTAATCTACAAATGATTAGATTCCATCTTTCTGTTACTACATACAGTATCTTTTTAATATACCCCTTAATGCTTTTCATATTTTTAGAACTGCAAACTTCAATGCATTTTATTGGGGTTTATGTGGAAGACAAATACAAAGCAGTGCATCACTTTGATGTGGAAAAAAAAGATTTTTTTTACTTGCTTTTAAAAGAACAAATGTCAAGGGGCTAGACTGTGTCGATGTAGACCTCTTTAAAATATGTTTTGACAAGATATGCATTTCTATGGGATAAAGTTTTTGATTGTTCTTTGACAAAAGCTAATTAATTAGACAAAGGGTTTTCTTATTAGTATGACTTTATTATCATCACCATATGGAAATTTTTATGGCAGTCAGGTGAAAAGCACAAATACAGACTCATTTACCCTTTAAAATTGGTAAAACTCAAGGGAGGTTATCAGCACAAATAGATTAAAAATAATCAGACTACAATGAAAAAGCAAATAAACCCCCTCACATTTGAGATTTATCTAAATAAACCAAAAGTCTGCCTGTGTAACAAAATGGTTAGCTGTTATGTTGGATCCTTGCTGATTCTCTTTCCATATGGTAAGAGCTATAACTTGGCATGAAGTCAGTCATCAGTAGAATGACATGCACATAGTGCTGCATGTACAATCTAACTCTGCATTTAGGTTCTCCATATCCCAACCTTGCATTTGGTCTTTGTGATGCTGCTTGTTCTCTTTATATTTTCTACCATATCTCCGAGGCCTTCACAAAACCAATGTTTTCATACAAAGATTAGACGACACATTGGTGAACTGTTCAGGCCAAGTAGCCTCTGAGGCAACTGATCGCACTAGATTTTATTTTAACATACAAAAAACAGAGGAGTCAATAAGAGATACAAAAATATCTACAATAGGCCTACTCATAATTTTGGTATTTGCAAAAAGTTGTGATAACTATGTAGTTTTCTCCCCATACATGCAATGCTTTTAGATGTTGGTTTATCAAGTCAGATTCTTCTAAACTATGTTGAAGTTTGTGAAAAGATGTGCAAGTGTAAACAACCCTGCAATGTTCTGTTTTTGATGCACCCTGGTTTATAGTTAGTATCAAAGCTGCAAAAAAGACACATTAAGGAATATATGATAGTTTCTTAAAGTTCTGATTCGGACTTAGGCCTGATAAGTCCTTTATACATAAAAATCTCACAGACTTACAGGATGAAACAGTATGAAAACTTAAAAAACTAAACCAAAAACCAATCAAGTTTCTCGTGTTGTCTATTGAATTAGAATAGCGTTGATTTGGTTATCGGTCCTTACATGTTTTGCAGGGGGGATAGGATGTGAGGGCATGGACCGTGGACAGTCACGTCACTGTCTGAGTGCTGTGGAGATCTACAACACAGATGGAGACTACTGGAGGGTGGGACCTCCCCTTCCATGTCCCCAGCTCTCACTTCGTACTAATGCCTCTAATGCAGGGGTTGTGGGAGGGAAGATATATGTCTGTGGATATTACAAAGGAGCAGGTACTGGCAGAAAGTCTACACTAATATTTGTAAATTTGCACAAATTTATCTCTGTGTCTCATTCATCCATCTCAGATCGTCACGATGACATAACAAAGGATATTTTGGAGCTTGATCCGTGGGAAAACCGTTGGACAGTGGTGACCCGGCATGCACTGATGCATGACAACTACGATGTCTGCTTGGTCGCAAGTCTCAACCCGAGGGGACTCATATCCCCACCCTCTGACTTAATCAAACTCTGATCCACAACTGTCAGTCAGGGGTGGGGGGTGGGGGGACAGGGGTTTGAAACATTAATGCACTTATTGATTGGTCAATTGTATTTGTCTTTTCAGGCAGAAAAGGTCTTAGCACTCACTGCTTGGAGGTATGTACGTAATGGCTTCAATGCACTTTGGTAGGCAGAAACTTCCTTGATGAATACTGTTATGTGGGTGTGCTGCACCTGCAGTGATGATGTCCTGAATGTTGCTTAGTGAGTATTTAGATCAGCCTGTTTTTAGAGATATAAAACAAGTGATTCCATTTCAATGCATCATGATTAATAATGACACTTATCTATTTGTTATCATATAAGAAAAACTTGGATTGAAACTTTCAAGGAAAACAATGCCCTTCAGTGTTTGATGTGACGAAGAAACATTGTTATTACTTTAGGAATTAATCATTGTACATCCTAGGCATAATGTTTTTTGATCTACTATGCTTGCTGAAACTGAATAATACTTGTCATTTTTTTGGGAAATAAATATGCACTTTATTTGGAGAATCGGTGGTGTGATGTGATTACACACAATCATACATTTTTATAACTTCATCATTAGAACCATGCAGGTATATGTTTTTATTAGGATTCCTGCAATAGTAAATAATGAAGTTTGGTAAAATTTATATTTTCCAAACTAAGAAAGACCTGAAAAGAACTTAAACAGAAGTCCATACTTTTTTGTTTTGTTAAGGTGCTTATTCTTAAATACTGTTTCCTACATGGTGTTTATTTGTAACATCAAGTGAAACTCAATTATACGGTGGCCCACAGGTGTCAGGTCTAAAACAGAAGCCAGAAAACAAAAATAAAAGCCGTTCTGGGCCACTGTACAATTATATTAAAGGGACAGCATAAAACCCCTTCTGATTCTGAAACCAAAAAGTAAACAAGGGTCCTTTCTTGTTAAATGATTACAACATTAGAGTATCAGTGAATCAAATGACTTCAACTTCATTTTCTCACTGGTTTATTTTTACTCCCAAATTGTACATATAATGGAACTCATTGGTACAATAGTGAAAAAACTTAGCTACACTATATTAATATAAACAGAAAAAAAAAATTAAAAACCAAACCATTTAAATAAGTATGTCAAATAGTCCAAGTGTTAGTCAGTTCTTCTAAGATAAATATTCTTATGCTATCTTTTTGTTTAGAAACAACAAGAACTTTCTAACACATCTTTAGGATAAGTAATGAAAGTTGTTCTATTTGAAACAGATTTGACTCTTACTCACCTATAAGAACAAGACTAAGAGTGCTACTACTTTTTTCTAAAAGTCAAAATCAGGTTCAAACCACTGCCAGATGTCTCCTTGTTTTACGGGGCTCCCCATCTTTGACTCTGCAGACAATCGCTCCAGGATGGGTTCGACAGCAGCGAGGCACTCAGAGCTGTTGCTGTCCTGGGACCAGCAGTTCAGCGGGTTAACGAAACATCCTGCACCCATGTTGGATCTACTTCCCCTCCTCACTGACGTAGGGCTACCTGAGCTGAGGTTCTGCTGGATGGCCAGGGTGTTCTGAACGCACGGCTGGTGAAGAGGTCCTGATATCATCTGTTGCCTCTTACCCTGATTCACAG
Source organism: Jordanella pulchra (assembly GCA_034780135.1). Taxonomy (NCBI): domain Eukaryota; kingdom Metazoa; phylum Chordata; class Actinopteri; order Cyprinodontiformes; family Cyprinodontidae; genus Jordanella; species Jordanella pulchra. Next base: position 4,730 of record JAUZNJ010028481.1, on the reverse strand, counting down.
GTTCAGTGTTTTCATCTGGGATTGACTGATTACTTCTCTGGGAGAGTACTAGTGGTCTTCTTTTGCGCTTCTGGCCCTTCCTACTGAGTCTTTTCTTTAGGAAACCATGCCTGTAATCCTGAAAGGATGTTTCAGCTTGATAGTTAGAGTTATTAGGTTCTTTTGGAACCTGTGTGACCAGGGTTTGTCCGTTCAGCTGAGTGTCATCCATGGACGGCTTCAGCCCTGGGGATGTTTGAGTGGTACTATCAATGGCTGCACAGGGTTTACCTAAAGACTTTGGGACAAGAGTGTTGAGCAACTTCAGGGTCTCATCCAGAATTTCTTGTTCTCTTTCTTGGTGCTTTCTAAGACTCTCCAAACTATTCTTTAAGCTTTTCAGTTGTGTTTCCAGTTGTGCTGTTGCTTCCCCATTCTAAAATAACAAACATAACAAACAATACTCAATACTGATTAAACAATGGTCTGTTTCTACCTTTGTCAAAAAGTAAAGAAGTCCATAAACTTCAAACCTTCTGCAGTTTGTCCTCCAGCTCTGTCATTATTCCCATTTGAGAGCTTAATTTGTCAACCAAAATCTCAAACATCTGGGAAATGTTCCCCTGGAGGCTCTCAAAACTTTTCTTTACTAAGATGGAGTAAAACAGACAACGTAACAGGGGTCACTTCATGTCTTAACTACATGTAAACATCAACTTTACATATCAATCAATATGCTTTAAACCACCTCAAATTTGTTTCTACTTCTAAGGAGGAAGACAAATTTTAATAACCTTGTGAAACAGTCTTAACCAGCTGTTATCAGAGCTTTATGAAAGTCTTCAAAAGTTTTTTGGGGGTAAAGGAACTGTTAAATGGACAAGCGGTGAAAGAGAAAAGGTGTTAAGTAAAAAAAGAAATATCTAAAACAGCTGATCAGTGTCTGAAAGTCCAGTAAAGACCTGGCAAAGGATCCTGAGAGATGCATCCTCTTCCAGTTGATCATACTGTATGATGCATGCTAGGATTTCAGCTAACAGTTGTAAATCAACCAAAGTTTCTGTCTCTCAAACTGTATTTTGTTAAATAAGAGGTTCCATCACAATTTGGCAGCAAAATTCTACAGTTTTTCCAGAATTCATCTATTTCATTCAAAAGTGATATTATTTAAAACCATTTCTCTCTTCTTACACACATTATTGGAATCCTATGAGTGTTTTTCATCGAATCAACTCAAGAAATGCGGCTAGTTGTTTCTTAGCAGGGTGTTAGTGACAAAGTGGCTAAAGCGCCTGATTTATTTCATTTAAATCAGCTGAAAGGTTGTCTGTTGCATACATACAAAAGTCCTGGTTAATCATTTTAGTAAAGACGTCTAATTATGTCTCACTAAATAATATGTAATGGTATTAATAAACAAAACAATTTATCTGAAAATAACCAGATGCTGCACTAAAAACAAATGAAAAAAATAACGAAAAATCAAAAAATAAGAAATGTTCACAGAAATGACAGATTTCTTGGGAGTCTTGTATTGTCTGTATGAACTGTGATACTTAGGCAAACAGCACCACCCACTGGAAAACATGAGCACTTCAACATTGTTGTTCTTTTAGCCTTCCACTTTTACTCTGCTTACTTTCTCTTTATCGAAGCAGTGACACTTAAGGATGCAGCCTAAATAGAAGCAGCCATTTACCAATAATCATACCAAGCTAAACAGAAAGTCAAATTCAAACAGATAGTAATGTTTAAAGTCTGAAGGAAAGGTTGTTTAGTTGCAGCCATGAGGAGGTAATTTTCCCATCACATAAATCCAGCCCAGAAAGTCCAAAAGAAGTAAAAAACAGGCAGAGAACTTACATAATGATGCAAAACTATCACATTTTTCAAAGATTGTTTGGCACACAGTGGTATTTTTCTCAACACCAGAGACCAGTTGTTGAATCTGAAAAAAATAGTAGGTGTTAAACAGCCGAAGGACAGAAACTGTGATGACACAGAGTGGTGGTCTGTGTACGCTTACATTGATGAGAGTTTCACGTATATGTAGAGATTCTTTAACAAACTGCTCACTGTTAAAAGCAAAATAAGTTGTTAAAATATTTTTCTTATCAAAAATGTTTCATTTAACTTTATGGTTTAGAGATTCACCTGTCATTTTTTTCTTTTGCCTTTTTTATGTCCTCTTCAAACTTGTTGAGCAAGCCTGAGGTTCTCGTTTTGTCCTTCGAATCCCCAAACAGAAGAGGTTTAGAGGTATATCTGCTTAGAATGGTTGGGTCACTTCCCTAAAAAACAAATACAAGTGTTCATCCATTACATAACTTCATCTCAAGACTACCAAAAACAGCAGATTTACCTTTGAATCCCTACAATTTTTAACATTAAATATGAAGATCTACGCATAAAGAATTAGGACTGTTTAAACATGTTTTTTGCCAAACAACTCAACAATGGATACCTTTTTCTGTTGTCTTATTGTAGATGAACTCCAACATTTTCTAAGTATAGTGAGGCATTTTGTTCTTTAGATGTTGTTTTTGATTGTTTTGTGAAATCCTTGAAGACTCATCAATAAGCATTTTGAGACATTTTTGAAAGGCCAATCTTTAAAGTGTTCTTCCATCTTTTCTCCGTTGGTAAAATCTATCTTAGATTACAAACCCTAGTTCCTAAAAAAATAGTTTTATATCTTTGACTTTGATTCTCAACTGTTCCTTGAATTTTTCTGTTTTTTCAAATGGTATTTTTAATCTGACAAAAGAATCCTATCTAATCATGTATGCAAATATAAATAGGACTACAGTACATTTATTAAATTAGAAGACGTGTTCTGATGATGCTTAGTTGCCAGATTAAAAGTATCTTATAAGCATGATATTTAAGCAGGTTTTATACAGATTTCATCGAGCCCACATATAATTTCTTTATTGATCTGTTGTAATTTTCTAAATGAAATATTAAAGTTTTATTAGCTGTAAAGGAAAAATTGTTATAATTAACAAAAACAATGGCTTGGAAACATCAATCTGTTTGCAACAATATATAATCATAGAAATTGAAATGAATTGCTTAAACAAATGAATTTTTTATAATATTCAAACTTATTGAAATGTCTGCTCAGGAAAGAGACACTTACATCCTCTGAACTTTGTTGGGAGTTTCTGGATGACAGGCTCACGTCCTGAGACATCCCCTGAGACTGCTCATGCCAAAACTGTGACCCAAAAAACACCTGGGAATCTGTCAAACCTGAGTTTCCATTGTAGGCCACATTTCTGCCATTTAGTTAGTCACAATCATGTAGTTTGTTGAGGGAAAAACAAACAATCAGTTCAGATTAAAAGAAATAAATAGAACCTGTTATTAAGTAAATAAATTTAACTCAAAATATCAGCTTAGCTATCAACTGTGGGTAACAAGAACCAATACAAATAATTGCTAACCACCTGTGTCCAGCTGGTATGTTCAACATTTCCTTTATGTTCTTCATATAACTCATTCTGTTTGGTCTCCTGCATAAAAGAAGATAGCTTTACTTTTAGCATGCTTACTTGCTATGCTACTTCAAACAAGAAAACGCTCAACCAAAAGATGGAACAAGTTACAAAAAATGTCTTCCACATGTATGCGTGAAATTTAAAGTCCAAAATGTAGATGACATAACTAAAGGTGGTATATATTAGAATCAACTCACAGGTACCTAGGAATATAAGATAACCTTTTAAGCTATTAGCCTTAGCCGTTTCAGATTTCCCGCCGTTCAAACATTCGAAGCTGCGTTCAAGGACCGTGAAAATTTACGCGGATATAGTGGGACAACGAGGTAAAATTCGTCAGAAAAGATCAAATATGGCCCATTTAAAAGTGTTTTTTATTATTATTTTTTCCCCTTCGTAATCATTACTTTACCTCCCTGTAGAATATTTGCTTGTGTACAAAGACGGAAATAATAGAGTGGAGCATCTTACAAAACAGGATCAACTTCAAATAACTTGTTTATTGGTGATCTAAGAGACATAGCTATATCATCAGCTAAGACAAGTTATCTACTAATAATGATAAGTTATTCTCAAGGAATCAAAACTTTGTGTATATTTGCATATATTCTGTTTACTTTAATAGCTAATCATTTATTTTCAGATGACAATTGAACACGTTCTATTTCTAATTATATATACATATATAAATAATACAATATGATTTCATCATTATAATTTTATAATTAAAGACTGCAAATGAAAAGGAGCACGAAAAGACAAACTTGTAACACCTGCCCCTTTTACATACAAATTTCTATGAAGCACCAACGAGGTAAAAACAAAAGTGCACCAAATAAAAAACAGAATAAAATAAACACAAAATACAATATAATTAATCAATTAATCTGTTAGGTTTTTTTTTTACACATTTTCTTAAATAGAAAAATACTTGTGCAACTCCTCAGGGAAAAAGTTTAAGAATTCGATTCGTTTATCACCTGCAACAGAAATTCACATTTGTTTTAACGTTAACTATGGACTACTTGGATTTAAAATTCAATCAGCATCTGCAGTCCTCGTTTTCTAATTCAAATAGGTTTTGTAACTTTTCTGATAAAAATTAATTTTCTGCTTTGTGCACTATTATCAAATTCTGAAGCTCGACTAAATCCATTATTTTCTTTTCTTTATTTTTTTTTTTTTGCAGTGTCCTGTCTGGCGATGTGGCAATAAGAATAATTATCTTGGTGCCAAACAGAGCCCAAC
>JAUZNJ010028480.1:0-16065 GCA_034780135.1 Jordanella pulchra | reverse complement strand
TATAATGTACAAGTTACACCTTTTGAATGCAATTACTGAAATAAATCTACTTTTTCACGGTATTCTAATTTTATGACCAGCACTTGTAGACACACAAACACAGCTGCTTTCCCTCTTTCTCCATGCCTAAATGAATCCAGTATACAATGGGTGGTACTTTTTGATAGCAGCACATGTGCCAGTATCACACTGCTTTGGACAGGAAACTGGTTAGAGGTAATGCTGTGCATTCACCACTGGATGTCTCTCAATCCCAGCCTTTATTGGACTATTCTGGCAATGCACTTAAAAAAACCACCCTGTAGCAAAATTCAAGTTGGAGCCACAGTCTCTGTGAATGACAACCTTTTCAAAGTCTTAGCTTAGACATAATTACTCCTAAGGAGGACATATGTAAAACTAAAATGTTTACACCTTACTGAAGATGGTTGTTTTAACCAGATATGTAATTGTCCATTAAAAAAAAACAGCAGTTGATGTAAAAGCCCATTTGGTGTGCAGTAGGAAACAACGTTTTTCATATCAGAGCAAAACAGAACAACAACAAAAAAGAAACAGTTTGTCAAACATGTTTTTAAAATCAACCTGTCTCTATTCTCCCTTTGTTCCTTTTGTTTAAGATTAAAATGTTAACCATCTAATCAGTGGTGATGTAAAAGCTTTGGTAATCCAACATTTTTTTGCACAACCCAGCAGTTACATTTTCTGGCAATATCAGTCCTATCATTTTCTCCTGCTCTATCACATGTTTCTTTATCATGCTGAAAATGTCCAGATGAATAGATGCTAAGGACAGGGAATACCTCCCGTTTGAGCGACAATGAGGAGATTCCAATCTGAAATGGTGTTGTTGTGACTCCTGTGGGACACTGGGATGAAATTGAGCATCTAATTGAAAGGGCAGCGACAGGGTGACAATCATGACTATAGATGAGAACATGTCTCTGGTGGGGGGCTCCCCCAGGCGAGATGAGAAACACCGCTGGAAGGTCCTTTTATATCTTATAAATAAGAATGGGAATCTGAGTGCATAGTAGTGGTAACTCATCATTCCCCATCATGTGTATGATTTGAAGATGTTTAAGCATCCTCTCTGTCAAACATGCAGTAATAGTAGCAGGGTAAAAAAAAAATATGCGTAGAAAAAAACAATCAATTCTAAGAATTGTCATTATTGCATTTTTGCAATGTTCTTACTGCAAAATAATACTTCAAAGTGTTAGCTACTCTACTGATTGATATGAAAAAATATATATTAATGTCAAAAACAATGCGGAAGGATAAAATGAAAATATCGCATAAACACTCTCATTCCAAGAAGCATCCTTCAGTATCATCGTCGCCACCCACCTTCCCTTTTAACTGCTCACTAACTCAACCTGACATTGGAACTGCCTCCTTGATTGATTGATTGAACACATAGATAGTTGCTTTAAATAAATAGTGATCACTTCAGCAGCAATAAATGTAGTGGATGCATGAGTAAGTTTTCAACAGAAAGTGTATATATTCACTGTGGCACATTGCCTGGATATGCTCGGTTCCTCCGGGGGTTTGTTGTCCTGTTAGCTGGGGCCTGCTGCTCCTGCTGGGCTGTGCTATGAAACAAAGATTTTTTCTGCACTGAGGTGTGACCACTTATTTAGCATTAACCATGCCAAGCACTGCAGGATGAATGATTATAAAATTCTTCTGATAATAAAAGCTTTAAATAGGGAGAAATGTCAATCAAACAATGTTGTGTTTATTTGTTTTTAGGTCTGTATAAAGATTTATAGCAAATGTTTAGGTTCAGTCTTATTCTCTCTCATCATTTTCATTTTCTTTTTTCACTATATTGTTTTAAATTGTTCTTGTGAACTTATTTCGCACCATGATTAAGGTATTTTTAAAGTTTTTTTAAAATGATCTTTTTGTTTTTCTTGTTGGAACGCCGGTATAGCTGCTCTGTATAACCTTTTTGGTGTAAGGCAATAGAGCTATTGCCTTGCACCAAAAAAGGTTTAAGGTTCAAATTCCAGTCTTGTTCCTTTCTGAGCTGACTTTGCACGTGTGGGTTTTCTTGAGATGCTCTAGTGTCCATGTTAAAAACATGCAAAGTGAATTGATTATTCTTATCTAAATGTATGTGTATGTTTCCTTTTCTTGATTGTGTCACCAGGTGTCCCCTTAAACCCAAACTCTGAAATCATAAATATGTACAGACAATGACTGGATGGATGGTAAGCTAATGACAGATGAGGTATAAATCATTTGGTAACAAAAGCTCAGCTGAGCTCAGGAGTTAAAACATTTTTGTGTCAACTGACTCTAAAAAGCAAGGCAAACTTTGCTTTAATAAACTAATTTATAGACTTTATTGGCAGTGTACCTATAAGGGAGAAATTGGTCCTAATTCGTAAATCAAAGACAAAATGCTAAAGATGACAAAACCTGAAACATATTAGTATAATTGCTCAAATATTATTAAAGTATTATTCATAGAACAATACCGGTTTGAGGTAAAGTATTATTTATTGAATAATACTTTACCTTAAACCATTACCTCCATTCTTGTCAAAAGGTTTTCTTGGATTCAGTCAGATTTTACTGTATTTGCTTATACATAGTATAATTATTCAGTCCTAATTTACACACTCTTATCATTCCAGGGTCAGACTTATGGGATAGTGACTCTCTCCCGCTGTCATCAGGTAAAGGGCAGCATCCACCCTAGACAGGTCACCACAGGTCATAGGGAACAACATACAATGCTTTTTTTCAATATTAAATTGAAGAGCTTAGCTTGTGTTATTGAATAAGGTCATCTTTAAAAAAATGTCCTGATTAACGTGGTTAATAAAGAGGTGATACTAAAGGAATTGATTAAAAAGTAAATAACCACTAAGAAAAAGTTTTTAAAGAAAGAAAAATCAAGCATGACCAATGCTGAGAATTAACAGTGATAACAGGCTTCATATTTATCTTTCACAGTGTCAGTTTATTTTGAGTGTTGTGTGGCTTTTTACATTACATTACATTACATTAGAGAGCCTGCATTCAGATCCACTGTAGCTTTAGTCTTTCTGTATGGTGAGAGGAAGGATATTTCTAACATTGTATCTCTTGCTTTTTAATTTGTGAGATGTTGTACCTGACGTGAAAACGACTGTACTGGATGACAGGTATGTTGAAACATAAAGCTCTCAGGTTGACATTTGAACAGCTGAGTGTCTTGTTTTCCTTTTTTGAAAGAGAATTTGCAGCTAAAATAGGAACCATGATTTCAAGTTAAAATTATTCTTCTCTTTTTTTATTTTAATCTAAATGAGTTATTTAATTCATGATAAATAATTCATAGAAGGCTTTCAGCTATGTGCTCTACTAGAAGACATAATCTATTTTAATCCAACAAAGGAAACATGTACAAGTGAAAACAACCAGAGTCTAGTATCACATTGTCATGCATGAGACTGCTCCACAAATTCTTACAATCCTCTGTGTAAACTACGGCATATTCATAAGTGGTGTTCGACTGCAAGTGGTGATGTTTGGAAAGCCTCTGGCCCTTTGCACATAAGATCTCTGGAGATTCAAGGGCTGTAGACAAAGGGCTTGGATGTGTGATTCACATATGGGGAGTGGAGAGTACAGGGGTCTCAGAGGCACAGTGTGGCTCTTCAGTCACATCATCAGGATTCAACACACAACCTGCAAACTGTAGCAAATGGGCTCTTCGTTGGAGGGACAGCTCAGAGTCTGCTGCTGCACGTCACTTCAATTAGCCTGCCAGAGTAAGACGGTTCCCAGGAGCTCTCTACCTCCTTCACCTCCACCTTCCCTGAGTGCCTCGTTTTAGTTTTTCCTGTCAGCCATTAATCTGAACCGCACTTTCCTTTCGTTTTTGGCGTTACTTCTCAAAGCTGTCATGATCTAGCAGTGTCCAATACCAACACCTGCACATGACAAGCCAAGCAGAAATAACTTAGCTGTGCTAATGGACACGGAGGAAAAGGGTGTAAAGGACCTGACATTGGCTGCAACATTAAAGAAAAAACAAAAAGCAAAAACTTAGATACCCTGGTTTACACTGAACCCTGAAATTCCTCACATCTGTTTAGAGTAATGGGCTTATTTTCTTGAAGAGAGCTTCTGCAGTTACCCTAAAGAAAATTAGCACAAGCATGAATTCTCTATAATATCAAACTTCCTTTAGATATAAATCCTTTATTGAACAACATGCTGGTTCTTTATTTGTTTAGCTGTTTTATGACATGGGGCATAAGGGAATTAATTAGTATTTTTTATAAAGAATCTGTTTTTATTAAACCAACAATTTTTTCTCTTTTTAATGAGAAAAAACATATATACATATTTGTTTAACAAATATTCTTTACCCCAATATCTATTTTTTTAATCTAATTTTCAGTCTCTACTTAGAATATAATACAAACCAAAGGATGAAAATGACTCTTGAATTAGAGGAATGCATGTGTTGAATGTGAGAACATTTTCTTTTCATTTTTAGTGTAGATAAATTATCAATAATTATGTTTGATGCAATAAAAAATTGATAAACTAACACTGAGTTTAAATCAGTAGTAGCAAATGTGGCTCCCAGAAAATTTAATTTATAAAACTCCCCAGAGACAGCTACAGATATGGACTTATGCGTAATTATCTGTGGTTCTTCCAGCAGAATGAAATTACATCTACAGAGACTCTGTGTGGCTGTAAAGGTTTTTCAAATGGCAGTATGGACAGAACGAGGGACTGAGCAAGAGAGAGCAGAGCAATGGATAGAGGTATGTGTCAAGGACAATCCAAGGCTTTGACTCAAGGACATGTGGAGCTGACAGCCAACATTATGCCTTCCAGGGTGCACAGTGAGAGCAACGCTAAGGATTAACCATATATCAACATATGTCAATTACTGAAGGCTGCTTTGAAAGTGCATTGTGACATAAACAAACAGGCCACATGCATAAAGGGTTGCCTCTAAGCATGCTCATGGAAAAAGGATTGCATAGATATTAGCAAATTTGAGCTACAGAACTCTTAAAAAAATCCAACGACCATAGATTGTCTTGTAATACTTGTAATTATGTTTAACAAACAAAACAAAAAAATACATAAATAAATAAAGACAGATTTGGGGTTTGTAGCTGTCATATGACAATTGTGGAAGGCTAAGCAGTATGAATATTTTTGCAGGCGACTGTTTGATTACTTAACAACACTGTCATATAAACTAACCTCAAATTCTTAAATCGCAATTACATTTTCTGAACATAATTTGGTGTGTGTGTGTGTGTGTGTGGGTGTGTGTGTGTGTGTATACCTGTCTAGGCATCAAAGTGAGGAGAAGTGTTCTGCTATCACCATCAAATTAAGGACCTGTTATTGTAAAGTGAGGACATATTGCTTGCCCTCACAAGCTATTTTGCTAATGGTTAGGGCTAAAGCTAAGGTGTCAGTTGGATTAGGGTTAGGGCTAGGGCAGGCATGTCCAAAGTCGGTCCTGGAGGGCCGCAGTCCTGCAGGTTTTAGAGGTTTTCCTGCTTCAGCACAGCTGATTCTGATGACTGCAGTTCAGCAAAAGGCTGTTAATCAGCTATGAATGGAAATCAGCTGTGCTGAAGCAGGAAAACATCTAAAACCTGCAGGACTGCGGCCCTCCAGGACCGAGGTTGGACATGCCTGGGCTAGGGTGAGGTATGCATCGGTAATAGTTAGGTTTAGTTTTAGGGCGTAGAAAAGCTTGAAAATGACAGAAAATCAAATGGAAGTCAATTGTCAACACATGGTCCTCACTACACACACATATATATATGAATTGGCATAGAAAATGCTTTAATTTCCATTTTAAATTAAAATATGCAGATTTTTTGGTATTTTTGAAAACAAATTTCCTTTTCAAAATGTCAACATTTCCACCTCCCCTTTCCTCATCCTCATAGATGACATGCAGAGCAACTTTGTCAAAGACTTTGGGGAAGCTGGGGCAATCCATAAAAGCTTTGCAGACTTCAGGCTCACACCCCAACCGCTGTCAGCAATGGCACAGCAAGTGTCAGCGACTGCTTTTCCCTGCAGGCTCAACATGACCTTTCCAAAATGCTATACAACCACAGCTTAATGACTAACACAACGTGTGACATTTACCAAAGCCAGCTTGGTGTTTGATACTTTAGTGAAACATAAAAACTCTAACGTTGCCTGCACCCAAAAATGATCCAAGCATCAGTGACAGGGAGTCAGTATCATAAAAAAAATATTTAGTGAAAGATTTTACAGTGAATATGACAAAAAGGACATCTAGCAAAATGCTTAACCGAAACATCGTAATCTAAATGACCCGAACATCTTTGTTTGAAATTAAAGTCACGCCAAGTCCTGTTTTATGCTGTGAAAAGGGCATAAAGATTGAGAGAGCAGCAGGTAAACCTATAGGGTGATCCATCACTCACCTTTAGGCAGCTCTGTCACTGGGATCGAATTTAAAGGGTAAGATGCCAAATGATGCAATGCCAGTAAAATGTCTTACAATGGCTCTTTTAGGGTTGGGTCATGCAAACTGCTGTGATCAGATGGCTAAAATTGACAAACCAAATTCCAGTGCAGATTCTTTCAGGAGGAAATAGTTGGCAACAATTTGAATGTAAAAGGCAAGTATACTGACAAAATACACAGAAATTATCAAAAAAAAATGGGTTAATGGATCTTAAGAACAAATGAAAACATTTACATGTGAATAAATTGAAATATGTGTTCTAATTACGCTTATTTTTTCAGATTAAAACTCCAGCTTCCTCCTAAAAACATCATACAAAAGCAGGTTAATATGCATCTCTTAGTTGTCCTTAGATGTGAATGTTTTTCTGTATGGTTGTGTTTCTCTGTCTGTCTCTGTGAGGCCCTGTGACAGATTGGCAACCTGTCCAGGGTGTACCCCATCTACACCCCATAGACTGCTGGAGATAGATAGGAGCCGCTCCCTACACCTGACGAATCAGTAGAAGAAGATGGATGAATGTTTCAGTTTGCTTTGAAAGGAAATTCATCCTTAACAGAACTAAAATCATTAAAACATCTTCGTATTATGTTTCATTTACTGAATTAAAATTTCTAACAATATTATAAATTGGTTAAGACACATCTGTATACCCCATTCCCAAAGTATTCACTGTGCTTAAACATTTTCTCTCTTTCAAACTGTTAACCCTGCTTTTAATTGCCTTTTTATCTAACAAACCCACACATGGATGTAACTACCATGTGTGCTGGATGAGAAAGGAAACATATTCTAGTTTGTGACACTTCTCACATAAAAAAACAGACAAATGCCACATGCATTTCACTACTCTGAGTAAAATAAACAACAGATTTAGCCTGGATCACTCTATCAATGCTTGATCAAGAACATTCAGCTTTGGTCCTGTTTAATCTCAGCATCAATCCCTTTCAGGGTTGAACCATTTCCATTTTCAGGTTTCCTGCATTTAGCTCCAACCAGCTTTTCTACTTCTTGTTTGATAAGTATGACTATGTTGATTATCGACATAAAACACATAAAACTAAATTAAATAAATGGTACAAATGTGGCATTATGTGAAAAGGTCATTTTATTTTTTATGGCATTCTTAATTGTATATATTCAAGCAATGGATTATTGCAAAGAAAAATGTTTAAACCATAGGTTGGTGTCCATTCTTTAACCGGTTTCTCAGTGCTAGTGTCTAAAATAGCATTTTTCATGAGCAGAAGAAATTATACAATTAGTCAGGGGTCTATCACAGGGTTAAAGTCTTACATTAGCCTTTTACTGACCAAGGAGAGTAAAAGCAATGGCTGTGAGAAGCTAATTTATGTTTGCAGCATCAGATAAAATAACAGTATAGAAACATTAACCCCACAACCCTTTTTTAACAGGACATTGCTCTGATCCTTAATGACTATGGGTTGGGGTGTTCAGAGGAGCTTTGTGAAAGGCAGCGCTTCTTAGATTTACTCATAATGGAGCATTAACTGTAGCTGAGCCGATACAGGGCAGCTCAGACAATAGCTGAACATGTCTGGAACAGCTTCATTGGAAAAGCAAATCTGTATTCACAGGCAAAACGTGAGGTTATACGTTTTAGCTGAGGTGGGAATATGAAAACAGCTCTAAATCTGCTCCACACAGCTGTGGTGAGGAGATACAGGCACTTCAAATAGAGAAGCCTAGTCCAGCCTGTAACAGCAAATGGAGGGGAAACGGCTTCCCTAATTTCTTCTCCTCTCTTATCTGAGGATTACAGAACAAGGTGTAAACAACTGGGGGAATTAGCAACAAATAGGACTGGTGAGCATTATCCTTTATTGTATTAGCACTGTATTCAGAATTTAGACACTCTAATTCCTGGTGTAACATGTAAATAAGTCGCATCCAACTGAAGAGGCAGACAATATTACCAAAAAAAGTGATTTAAAATGCTCTCAGTTGATGTGCTTAGAGCATGTACTTAAACCATACATATTAAAGAACCTTGGCTGCAGTGACCATCATTTTTCAAGGTCTTTCAGACTGAAACGCCCACATTCATGATCTGCCTTCAGCACTCGCCTCAGTCACTCTTATCTTCTCTTGTATGAGTCAAGGCCATCATTGCGTCAGTTTCTGCTGGATTTCATTTAGAGAATTATGCAGACTGGACTTTTTCCAGTATCTGTTGGCCCTGCTGATATCATTATGTCCTCCTTTTGTCTGTAGTATGAAAAAAAAGAAGAAAATTACTGATTCTGCATTTTGCTGCAGACAAAACACAATGATTGGAAACCTAACAGCCTGATGGAAAAGTCTAAACTTGAAATAAGAAAGGCCAAACAATAAATGATTACATCAGTCAAGGACAAGGATTTTTTATAAATATATGAAAAGCATTCAAATTTAGACATTACAGGAATCAGAGAACTTGACCAATACTCTCTATGAAGCACCACAAGGTGCTGACCCAAAGCCACTAGATGTCACTGTGGTCCTGTTTGATTTCCAGCTTACTAATGCTCACCACTACGTGTGATAAGAACTTACAGTGTAGACCATATCTATAGTGAAATTCATTCAGAACTGAGTCTTAACCACACAGCTTCAACGTCTATTACTATTCAGGACCAGTTCAATACATCCTTCTGTCTGCAACATTCAAACAGCAACAGTTCCTGGCAGCAGAGGGGTTGGAAATTACTGTACGATGCAGCTCTGCTGAGGCAGGACTGCATAAATTACTCTGTCTCTGAACCCAGGGTTCTGCCTGTAGGGAATTACACAACCCGAGACTGATAAAAATAGTAAAACGCACATGCTTCTTGCTACTCTTTATTTGCTACTAAATAATTTCAGAGGTGTTTTGGCCCATACAGTAAAATAAAACCAAAATAAAAAAGCTAGGGATAAATAATAGTGTTGGGATAAACCCTTTATTTTTGAATAATTATCCTTTTTTAGAAAACCCCAAGCCCTGCAAAATAAAACTAGTCATGGTTCTGTTGATTAAGTCTGATGGGGAAAAGAAGTGATCAAGTTTTTTTTCAGAGCACTTACTGCACAAATCAATAGCCTGTATGGAAGCCTGGTGAATTTGAAATTTGAACCGAGAGTGGCTATTGATCATTTTCAATCAAAAGACCCTTGAAACCTCATGCAGATTTCCAGTCAATATGTAGTTAAAAAGCTGTTACATCTCTACCAGCAACAAGGAATGTTTATAATGAGTTTAAATATCATGATTTGCAACAGTAGTTACTTGGCTGATCACAGTGTTTTATGAACACTGCTGGTCATTTTTGCAGTAGCTGCTGTATCACACAGAGCATTACAACCCTCGCATTTGGACATTGTGCATAGCTGAGATGGGCGTGGTGCTGTTCTTTGAGAAGACAGAGCAATCAGGTTGAGATTGTATAACAGCTGAAAGACATTCATATTGTTTAACACCATTACAGCCTGTGCATCAGCCCTGCAATTAGACCTATCAGCATTTCAATAACCTGATAACAAAACAGACATAACACATTTAAACATGAAGGAAGGACAGCATTATATTAGTTTGCTTAGTTTGTGCTACCACTATATGCTCCAGATGAAATACTAATACAGCTTGACTGCACAGCAGACACAGGCTCTTCTGAGATTAAAAGCATTGCTGTTCCTGTGGCTCATAAACATGAGAACTGTGCTTCGATGTAATCTCCTGACTACTTTCTAATTTCATTAGCAGATGATATATGATGCTGTGACTAATCCAGATGTTCTTTGAAATAACATTTTAGCCTATTAAGTATCTTAGTAGTTTATTGTAGTATTGGATTCCTGGCAAGGTTTTAAAATTAGTGCAGGATCTAAAGAATAGCACATGGCCTTGGAAAAAGTACCCATTCTGTTTAAAAATAATATATTTTTTAAAAGTCTATACAAACAAAATTGGGAAAAATTTGAAAGCAAAGCAAATTTATCAATGCTTCCAAGAGAATACATTATAACCTTTTTTTGTAATTACAACAAATGCTAATCCTGTAATACTTGTGAAGACCTCTCTCATTTCAAATAAAGCCCCGATTATGTTGGAGTGTCTCTGTATCAACTTTGAACATCCTTGTACTCCTCTGCTTTTACAAACCTGGGACTAGGTTGTCTTAGCACAACCAGACTTCCCTCTATCCAGCCCAAACACCTCCTTCAGCTCATCTGGAGGAAGCCCAAAGTGTTTCAGAGCTAGTCCAGGCTATCAAATGTGTGCTAGACCATCTCTTGGTCCTCCTCCAAGTGGGACCTTTCTGGAACACCTCAAAGCATCAAAAGTCAGAAAATATGTCCAGAATGTTGACTGTCGACCTCCAGCCAAGGGTGTCCCGGTGTCAAGTGCACTGATGAACACCCTTATGCTTAAATGTGAAACATGGTGCTGGCAGCATAATACTAAAGGGAAGATTTCTTTCAGCAGCAACATAAAAAAGATTAGAAGTGTTGAAAAGATAGTTGGAGGTAAAGATAGACAGTTGTTAAATAAAACCATTTAGACTCTGCAAAAGATTTGAGCTCCAAGTGGAGGTTCATCTTCAAAAATAAATAACTGAATAATTTCCTTGTCAAAAAAAAGACAAGAATCAATTTGAGAATTTCAAAATGTTTTGAAAAGTGCAGTTCACAGAAGATATCCATCTAATATGACCGAGCCTAAACCAGTAAAATTGGCAAAAGGCTATAGCAAAGTGAAAGGAAAGGCAAGGCAAGGCAGGGAAAAATCTGCTTAACCATGTTTAATTTTCACTCTAAGAATAGTTATTAGCTTTGATTCTGATGATCTTAAATGTCGGAGTGGTATATATGGTTGAAGAAGATCAGAAATGTAGTCGGGGTTTCTATTATGAAGTGCTTTATAAAATACTAAGGCGATTTTAAATTCTATTCTTTGAGCAAACCAGCAGCCAGTGCAGGGATTCCAGAACTGGACTGATGTCCTGATATCTTGTGTTTTAGTTAGGACTCTTGCAGTAGCATTCTGGAGATGCTGGAGCTAGAGTAAATCTGAGATAGTAGATTCTGAGTAATTTCTGCTCAATGATTTAGTGATTCTTGAATACAATAAAATACAGTGTAATGGATCTAGTACCGGTATCAGAATTAGAATGCCATAAATATACAGCATTTTTGGTTCTTTCATGACAATATGTACAAAAAAGGGAGGTACTACTTTGGCAAATGTCTATAAAAAAAGTCAATTCAAGTATGCTAGAGAGGTATGAAATAGTTTATCTATCCAATTTAGTGTTAACTTTTATCAGATGGTTAATAATGTAATATAAGCCACACTGAAAACAGTTCTGAAGCAGTATATTACATTGCCCTGCATTTGGATTTCCAACGTATTTGATATGTAGTCAGTTTCAGGTTTGAAAGTTCAGCTTCAACATATATATATGTTGATATATTCTACATGACATTTATTGAAATCAACTGGGCTAACAGGAGGAGGCAGCATGCTTTCCAGAGACGGAATCATGGCAGACTCTGGTCCATTTCTTTCAATTTAAAAGGTTGGCATACAAATTTTCCTCCATTCCCCCGACCTGGAAGCCAACTAATGAGCTGACTTTTCCTGGAAGCATAACTCCGATTTGTCTTTTGAATGAGGGTGCTGAACTATGATGTGCCTGTTTGATGGAGAAGGAACATAGCCACAGGACAAACAAGACACTAAGGTACACTGTTACAGATTTTTTTAATCTCCTAATGTTTGATAAGTTTTTATGTCTTAGCCACCTGCCCTCTGACATGTGAGAAATAGTGTTTAGTTGGTACTCTAGGAACAATTTAATACAAGATTTAAAGGAAAGTAGCTTGTGTCTAACCACAACTAAACAGTTGATTAATGATCTTCTCTAGTTATATGCCTTTTCACCCTTTAAAGTGGAGTGATAGCTTTTAAGATGTTGCAGTAATCATCTACTTTTCCAGCAGCAGGCAACCAGTTGCAGAAGTGGAGGGCTCCAGGAACCGTCCATGGTGCTGAGGAGAACAAAGGCTTCAAAGCTGAAGCACTCCTCCCCATCCAAGAGGAGTGGGGAGGGAACAAACGGGAAAGAGGGAGGCACCATGTGTACTTGATTCAATTAGGCAGTCTGGAAGACCTCCCATGGGATGAGCCAGGAAGGAGTGGAGCTGCAGGCCTGTCGAACAAAGACGTGGAGCTCAGCCCTCTGCCCTGCACTAAATCCACCTCATTAGTCAGCTGAGTGAGTGTTGATCATCTCAAACACAATCTTTACTAGTATGAGAAAGAGGAACACATCTTGCAAATCTCTATCGGACTGAAGAGAGGAAAAAAAAACATATTTTCAGGGTTTCTGTCTATCTTTCTCACATATTTATATCTATATATAGATATATATCTATATATACAGTATATCTATCTTTATATATCTATATATATAGATAGATATATATCTATATATCTATATCTCTATATATCTATATATATAGTTGGGCAAGAATTGACACTGGGATTCTGGAGAAAAAATTAACTACTTGCAATATCCTTTCACAGACTGAATCTTCAGTAAAAGTCATATCTCTGGGCAAACATCTGTCACAGTAGAGTCTCTCTCGTGCCACTGAAGATCCTGCATGTTCAAAGTTTCCTCTGTAGCTGTGGAAATGAGCAGAGAATTTATTTGCTAATGTCAGACTGATAAATAAATCCATCCACATTAGTATTCCTGCTGCATGTTTTACCCCTTTAAAACATTACAGATGTGTGTTCTTAGTGTATTTGCAGCCTGTCCAAGTTGCTTGAAGGAAAAGACACAGGTCTTTAAAGGATATAGAATACAAACGTTTGCCTGAGCTGATTTAATCTCCACAACATAATATATGTCATCTCGTATCTGTTTGAAGATTAGCAAACTGAAATGTGAAGTGGCTCTGTCTACATAGGTGTAAAGATTAAAACATAGCCATGCGCAGTTATTCATACCCCTTGAAATTTTCCACATTACAGCCACATAAGTTGATGCATTGTAATGAGATGTATAACATAAGCCAACACAAAGTAGTACATGCTGGCAGCATTTTTAGGGTGTTTTCCTCCTTTAAGGACAACCTTCATCCCAGTCTTAAATCTGTTGTGGTGTCAAGCAGGTTTTCTGCTCAGACTGCCCTGGTTTTAGTCCCATCAATCTTCCCATGAACACTGACTAAGCTTATTCATCTTGCAGGTACTTGCAAAAGAAAAGCATGATACTGTTGCTAGCATGTTTTTCCGTATGGTGACCATGATGTCAGAGTGATGTACGGCGTTAATAATCAGGCACACAGGCCAATCAATTTTTGTCTCACATCACCTATATTCTAATGTAATGATTGTTCAACTTTATGTTATTTGTTGACTAATATTTTTTTAATAAAACCTTTAAATAACACACATTATACATGTGTGTTTGTATTGACTAATTAAATAACTACAAAAAATGGCTTTCTGTATTTTTTTTAGGAGTATCAGGGAACTTACTGAATGGACAAAAGACACTTTTTAGAATTTTGTTTCCCATGATTATCATTTTCGTTGCACCTCGTATATATGCCCTGCTTTTGGTAAAGGTCCCTAAACAAAAGCTAAACTTTTCGGTTGAATTATGATCAAATTTTCTGAATAAGGCATTGTAGATTGAAGTCTATACAGTGCTATCAATCTAGTGTCATTTTAATCCACCTATTTCCATTTGCACAAGTAAGCACCAGTGAGGCACCATCATCATAAATGATAAATGATTATATGCACTGGTGCGGTCATGTGCATTCACATCCAGCTGGCAATTTTGACAACTTCACCTGCTGTGATCTGGGACCACTTGGGTGTTTTAGCAATCATTGCAATCACAGGATTCGGAGATAATTATGCCGCTTTAACACCCACCAGTCTGGCCTGTGTTGCCAAAGCTGTATACTCCAATGCAAAAATAACACTTGTCTAAATGAATGCATGGCACTTTATTGCACCACTGATGGTAACTATTCATTTTGCTATCTAACAAGAAAGACAAAAACAGATTCATTTAGTACTTAAAGCCCCCTCCCTTGTCTTTGATGATAATGCATCACCACACCCAGATATAATGCTCCACTCCCTTAGATGACCACTATCAATCACCTTTTAGAGGTAATATTTTAAAGACCATTTTGTTACAGTTTTGAAAAATAAAAACTATATTTGATTCCCTCCTCCTATCTGATATACTATTAATCTTGTGAAATTGACACATGTTTTAAACAGGCATCCTTTCCCATTTATTAAGCTGTAACAATATCTCCTATTTGTACTTTGCAAAATCTACACAATTTGAGCATTTCTTTTCAAGTTCATGGTACATGTTATTTTTCATTAGAAATACTTCTTCCACCTCATGCTGTCCATACTATGGTCAGGGATTCCAAATAACAGCTCTTCAATAATTATCACATGAGCACATAGATCCCAGCAACACCTCTCCTCCTCCCTCCTAGGGGAGGACAGACGTTGGGCTTTACACTCTCTTGTGCCCTATTATATTTATGCAAATTAGAGTAAAGTCAAAGGAAATCAGGGGGCATCCTTTCTCGTTAGAGCTAATTAGCAATAAATACGGTACATTGTATACATTATGTATGCACTCCCCTTTAACACAGTTCTACAGTCTGACCTTGAGCACAATTCTAAGAGCTTCTGACTGGTTCTCGGCTAAATCAGGAGAATATAATTTAGTAAAAAAATTAATAACAACCAGAAAAACCAACCCCCCCCCCGCCCGAAAAAAAGAGAGAAAATCTAAAATAAAAAAGAGCATGTACAAGGATCTACTGTGATGCAACTTCATGCTGAATCAGGGCCCATAGAGAAGCCGTTAAGGAGGAGAGGAGCAGGCAGGGCACTCAGGTGGTGAAACCCATCACACCCAAGACCGTAACTGTGCTCCCAAGAGCTTGTAAATTTCCTCAGACTCATAAAAGGGGCTACATTATGATAACAATTTTGAGAAGGCAATTATTAGAAAGCCATAAAATGTGTTTAGAGCCCTCTCAAAGCAAGTGGCACACTCATATTTCTTTAGTAACTGAGCTGAGACAAGACTGAGCACCAATTCACTTAATGAAATATATCATATAGATCCAAAGTGTATTGTAGAACTACAAGTAAATCTACAATTTTAAAAATGAATTTCATTTGTTTTCGAAAGATTTAAAGGTATTATCCTTGTCTCATTATTTCAACAATATCACTGCTGACTTAACTTAGTTAAGAGCTAAACATGCAGAAAAAATATGTTTAATGTTAACATGTACTAATGGAGATTAATTTTCCTGAGGAAGCTGGACTTTTCAAGTTTGTTGCCAAATAGAAGTACAAATAACAAGCACTAAAGCATAGAAATGCTACAAAACAACAATAGCATTCAATTCAATGAAAATTAAAAAGAGAGATCATGTTTCTCCTACCTTAGCTTCTCTTCATTGGCTTCCTGTTAAATCTAGAATAGAATTTAAAATCCTCCTTCTCACTTATAAAGCCCTAA
>JAUZNJ010028478.1:0-16067 GCA_034780135.1 Jordanella pulchra | reverse complement strand
TATCACAGAAAAATAAGACTTGTAGAACTTATTGGAAACTCAAGACAGCCATGACATTATGTTTTTTATAAGTGTATATAAACTTTTGACCACAACTGTAACTGAGTATTGTTAACTGACCCAGTAGTTGTTGAATCAGCAGCATCTGGCTATACACTCAGGACGTCACAGAGCTCCACCTGATGCTGGAAACATGTCTGAAACATGGGAATTATATTATAATTTGTGATTTACTCACAGAGTTTTGAAAACAGGATTGCATCTTATATAAGCTCTTTAATTATGCTTTCAATGATTCAGCAGAGATTACAGGTTTTGCTTGTTTTTAGGGAACCCTACATTTTGTGGACCTCCTGAAGAATTGCAATAGTCCAACCTTTAAGAAAATAATGCATGGACCAGTTTTTATGCATCAGTCTTGGGGAGGATATTTCTAATATTGGCAATACTTTGGAGGTGATGAAACTGAATAGATTCACCAGGATCCATAGAAAAATGAACCTGAGAATATAGTCAGCATAACACTGAATTTTTATCCTAAGTCAATCTGGGCCCTACACAATCTCACTGTCAATGGGCCTCTATCTATGCTGGTGCATGAGGCGCATGAGCAAAAAAAGATGTGTTGAATATAATAAAAAGTCCCTCTTATGCATTAGAAATTTTGCTATGTGAAAGATCTATATTCCCATAAAACTAAAAGACATTAAACATTCAGAGCTGAAATAAATGTCCTTTTCATTACTGTAGTCTTCAATTAAATTTTTTAATCTTATGTTAATCGGATATGCTATACATAGTTTTTATTCTCTCAGTTAATGTTATCATTGTATTTAAAATAAAGGAGGACACTATATTGGAGTTGAAAAATATAATGATCCCACTCTGTCAGCATACTGATGGTAGCCAGCATGCTACTGCTAGCCAGCAACATATGGCTACCATTATAGTTTATTCTGATTATTGCTTTTAAGCTATTGTTAGCATACTAGATGAAAAAACAATAGTCAACATGCTTGTCAGCCAGCATGTAAACTTTAGTATTTAAGCAAAGTTTAGCAAATACAGATAATTCACAGTTCAGTAACCTCACTCTGTAGCTGCTTTAGACTGACAGTTCTGTACATGATTTAAAGCTATTATGGAGCTGTATCTTGTTACAAGGAGATACTTGTTATAACGACTCTTCCATTATACTGAACCTTCTCTTAAAAAGAGATTATATTTTCCTGGTTTTTATCCATTTTAACACTCAACAGGCACTATACTGTGACTACTACCCCATTTTGGCCGCTGCAATGATTAATTTAGAGTCCTGATGGCATAGATTATCACCTTGTCCCCTTGCCTTGATGGCTGTCTCCCCTCCATAAACTCAGACCGAAGCTTCTCTCCCAACTGCTGCAGAAACGTCCGTCGCAGAATCTTGATGCGAGTGCACTTCTTGAAGAGAACATGAGCATTTACTTATGCAAGGTCTAGTATGATATAAAAAAAAAACAGCAATGGACCACCTTTCTGTACTACAACCCTTCCCTCTATTTTTACTGACTATTTAATTTGAAATGTCCAAATCAATTTTCTTGACATACTTCTGCACAGACTCTGGCTTTGCCATCAACCCATCAGTATTTTTCACACCTGTTGGCACAGTGTCGAGAACACAAACATTTTTTGATGTGGTTTTCTCGATAAATTGTAAGTGTTGCACCTCCACATTTCCGTGAAGAAATGTATTGTTTTGAGGATATTTTGACTCTGCCATCTCCCTGGATGTTCAGCAGTCTGGACAATTGTCCATGACATCCCATCTTTTCCAATTTCCACTAGAGCTGAGGAATATAAAAGTGCTGTTTCTCTGCTGATATCATCTTCGAGAGGTGATCTACTGTGTCCCATATGATAATGAAATGAAAATGAATAATTGTTATCATTATGATCTGTTTTCATATGATTATTCACACTTTACAATTTCTTTTTTCCACAAACCGCCTATATAGTTTGTTCAGCTAAAAAAAAAGATCTGATATTTGATTTGTACAAACAGCATTTGGGTGGCTGCCAGAAGACATTAGATGTCTTCTTTTTGCTGGACCTTTTTATTTTTGTCCCCTTTCTATTCATATGGAAGTAACTCTTAATGTGTGACTTTTTTGCCACCCAGATTTTTTTGTTTCCATCAAACTTCCTTTTAGAGGCTGGATTTTCTACACAGTCACCATGAAGTTGTGTACTTCGTCATTTGTTAGACTTTAAGTACCTGCATGTTTCTGCACCACATTTTTTACCTAAGGAAAATGCATAAAGAGACTTAATTTCTGTGTTTTATCCTTTAAACGTTATTCCATGAAAGCAATCAAATGTACATGAAGGTGAAGTCATGTTATAAAAAAAATCTCTTTGTAACAAGAAGCTTTCTTGTCATGATGAGATCCAGCTCCATGATAATTTTCGATCATGTGTCAGTCCTACACTCCCAGTTCAGCAACTCCAACACCTCGTCTGATACTTCAGCTGCTTGTGATCAGTGCGCGTTCGGCTTGTCTAAAGTTTCTGCAGCATTTAGTATCTCACTATCTCTTTGTCATTGACTTCAGCTTCTTAAGCAGTTTTGAAAGACCAATTTAGTTTGAAGCATTTAGACACATTGTCTTTAATAAATTTAAAAAAGTAACACTTTATTTTTGTTTTCTATAGATAAGATATGAAAATAAAATGTTAACAAGATCTATGAAAATAAATTTGTTTTTGAAGAAGGAGACTAAAACCATAGATGTAACATTATTATGTTAATTTACTTTCTATTTTCAGTTTGAAATTACAATGAAATATGACATGGTTTATTGATTTTGTTCTATTCTTAAAGCTTTTGAAAGAATAATTGGACTTGTATTCTTGATTGTACATTTTATCTGTGTAGCAGTGGTAAGGCTCACACAGCCATGAGCCCCAAGTGGTTTGATCTGCACATTTTATTTTGTTTTAGTTTGAACACTACTTTATGATTAAATTATGATTGAAAATTATAAATTACATTTCAGACTATTTCCACATCTTTATCAGTTTAAATATGGAGGAGGCTTTATAGATACTAAATATTTTTCTTAAAGAAATATGATCAGGCAGACGGTTGCTAAAATATTCAGCTCTATTCTGTATTTGTTTTATTTTCATACTTTTTGATTTTTCATAAACAAATATTTGTTTTTCCAGTACCATCCCCAGAAGATTTTTTTTCAGTCTGGAGTTTGTTTTGATACTTTAGACACAGATTAAGTATTAATAAACTGTTGGGTAAAATGTAACCTCAAAAATCATCGTTTCAGGTAAAACACAGAAACGTCTACTGATTTTCCTTCTGCCTCGTAATAGATTCACAGTCTGCCCCCTAGTGGCCACATGGGGCCATCAAACATAACGGAGCTCATCTGTCCACATCAGGAATGTGAGTGTGAGCTGAATTGCTGGATTTTCCCTCATTTCCCGCTCATTGTAAGACTGTCTTTACCTTGAGTTTATTTAAAACAATGTTAAAAACCTTCTTATTTGACATTACCTATTGTTAAATGTTTTAATAGTATTTATTCAGTATTTAATTTTATTTAATTTATATTTATTTTGCTTATTTTTAATCTGCTTGATTAATGTTGTTGTTTTTATGTTGTTTTTAATTTACTTGTACTCGCCCTTTGAATTGTCTTTGGCTGAAAGTGCTATATAAATAAAGTTACCTTGCCTTGCCTAATTTAAATCTGACTTAAATCTAATCATGGATTATTTCCCAACAAAATAGTAAGAATGGTTGCATTCTACATGAAACCTGTATTAAATTTATTTTCTTATTATTTTTAATTTATTACAGATTTATAAACTAGTTTTATTATTAGATTTCTTTGCACATCATTTTTCTTGTTTACTGTACCAGGTATTGAACTAAATCTTGCACTGAATCAGTTTGTATAGAATGGGGAGTCTCACTAGAACTTGTTTTATTGAAATAACATTTTAAATTGAATAAAGGAGGAAACAGAAGTCAGGTGCAGTTGTGTGCCTGTGAACAACATCTGAAGTCCTGAGCCGTTTACAGTAAAACAGGCTGAAGATAATGAAGTGCTGCTGTTTTTCTGTTTGACTCCACCTGAAGGCCCAGAAACCCAGCGATGCAGCGTTAACGCCACAGAGAGACACCAACAGATTTCATCTGAAAGGCCTCCAGGCTGCGTTCACAGAACTGCTTCCATTATTTATCTGTCAAAGTCGTCAGGAAGGTTTTTTACTCTGAACTCTTCAGTTATTAATGAACCTGCAGGCTGGTTTTCACTCATCCAAAACTCTTCTTCAGAGACATAAAGAAATTAAAAACAGATCCTGTAAAGTTTGTACTGACTTGATGCTTTGCTACTAGAGCTGGAAAAATCAGGGAATCCACTAACGATGTCCTCAATGAGTGGAAACGGCTCCTAAAGACTCCACTGTGGAGAGGATCAATTTATCAGCTGCAAACTCTGAACTCAGGGTGGATAAACTGAGCTTATTATCAAACAAACACAGGCAGAGAAAGGCTGCTGAGTTTCTATATCTGGGATTTTAAAATGTGAGCTCTGATTAAATCTAATATGTCCTGCATCTTCTTTGTGGGACCTTCTGGAGCCATTACACTTCCTGTCAGCTTCAGGTGAATCATTTGGATTTATGGCAATCAACATTGGACATGTTGGACAAAATCCTAATTACGTTTATTCTTGTAGCTTCCTATCCAGGTAGGTATTATTGACAAGAGGTGACCTCTCCTAACCAGTCAGAGCAACAGTTGATCTAAGCCTGCTCCATATGGCTGAAGGGGCACCAAGGATGCATCGGATGCCACCATCAGACTGATCCGTGAGGAAAACCTGCAGTTCATCCGTCAAGGTCATTGACTCAGAACTGTGAGTCAGATTGGGTTGTGATTCTAAAAGTTACACTGGAAAAAAAAACTCTTAGATCTAAAACAGTCAAAAAGATCAACGATGTCAACAGCAGGTACAGCAGAGCAGCAGAACGAAAGACAGTCATCATTCCAATAACATATAGTTTAGAAGAAGGAGAAAAACTAAAGCAGAACATTGAAAGAATACCAGGAGAAAAGAGTCCAGGTAAACAGACCTGGAGGAACCCGAACAGCCAGCCATCCTCCTGACAGCAGTATGTCTTCTTGCTGCCTCTTCAGGAGGGTGGTGTTAATTAAACTGTCAGGCTGATATGTCAAACCTGCATCCTCTGCATATTTCAGTGAATTAACGTATATATCAATGAGTTTAAACTTATTAATTCACTGTAAATTGATTGAGACCTGCTCTTCCTGTCAAGAAGAAAGGTTCTTTCTTGGAGGGGGTGGTCCCACTGATAAATAAATCAACTGAGTATTAGAAACCTGAGTAAATATAAAAATTATTATTTACATTTTTAACCAGTAAAAAAACTTCAAAATTTATGTAAATCTCCAATCAGTCAATGTAAAATAGAATATTTTACATATATATATATGCAGAATATAATCAGAATATTTTTGCTGAAACCATCAAATCGAGTTTTATAGTGTTCTTATTCTCAGTAAACATTTAATATATAGACCAAAAATTCCAGAAGCATGGGAATGCCCCCTGGAAGAGGGATTGGTGTAATTGCATAAAAGACATGTTAGAAATTAACTGGATAAATGACCAATTTTCAGAGGGAATGTAAATAAAATGAACTCTGTCACACAGTATGGTAAACAAAAAACTCTAAAATAATTATACTTCAAAATTGTCAGGGTTTTTTTTCATTTAATGGAGATTATACTTTCTTTTATTGCAATGCAGTTTACTACAGTTGACCTCTCTTTATTCAGCTGTCAAAAAGATTGGTCGCAGGGGGTTGTGTCACAATTAGAGAGGTTTCCTGCCATATTGTCTGTCACCTTATCAGCAAAACTGTAATTCATAATAAAGTAAAACTTAAAATAAAAAGGTCGACTGCTGATATTCTGATTGTTCAGCCGGTCGGTGGGTTTGTCAGGTTGTCAGTTAGTTGTTTTGTATATCAGTTTTGAGCTGATGCAGGGTTTAGTTGTAGTATTTGAAGCAGTAGTTGGTTTTTATTACAGGTAGCTGATTATCAGTAGTCAGCATGCTAGTTGTAAACTGGAGTACTGTGCCACCAAGCATCCAGAACTTCATGAAACCCCCCCACTATTAAGTCCTTTAAAAGTCAGCATCAGTGTGTGATGAGCAAGAAACGACCTGTGAAATCGACTGATTGCTGCTGCTCTGCTCAGAGTCCCCACGGTCAGTGAAGTACCCACACAGCCATTAAAGGGATACGCCATGAATTTCACACTTCATTCATTCATCAGTGCAGTGATGTGGCTGTTTACTAAGGCTGTGACTTACATCCGCTGCATCATGGGAAATGAAGTGTCTCCTTGTATTGTTTGCAAGAGAAAATATAACAAAATCAGTCCTCCATGAACTCCCAGCAGAGAGGCAACATCCTTCACATGATAAAACTAATTATGGGGTTCCAGCACCACCCTTTGCGATAAAACAGGAAATACAGGACACAGAGTTAAAGAAAAGAGCAACGTGAATTGTTGTTTTTCTTTGTTCTTGTTGAATCCTGATTGTTGCAGGACTCTGCCATGGAGTCTGCCCCTGTAATTCAACTGTGTCTCCAATAATCTCAGGTACAGGAGAGACAGAGCCTTCTGTGTCTGTTTCTATCCAGAACCTAAAGACCAAGACCTAAATTCAAAACTTTGGGTTGATTATTACAGCAGTTCTGCCTGGAAACAGGTTTTATGTCTCCAAGTCTGTTCTGCAATGGAAGTAGTTGGGATCAATAGACACCTGCCTTTCTCATACCTCATCCAAAATATTTTGGCTATTTTGAGCTATTTTCTATATTTATGCTGCTATAGGCTTAGGCTGCTGGAGGACATAAGGGACGACTTTTCTTCATTCTGCTTAACTCTATCTCTATTCCCAAAACTTAATGCTCTCTCTGCCTTTTCTTGTCATTGCTTCATCTTGTATGTCCCTGTTTGACTGTGACTCCATCCTGGATTGAAATATCAGCTGGGCTGCTGCCATCAGCATATTTTCTATAGATCTTGGAGTTGGGCTTGTTTTTTGTAACCAAGTGTATGTGCTTTTTTATCCTTTGAAATGAGAACTGGCTAGTCTCCTTGGCTGTGTCTTTTCTGGATGTGACCACCTAGGGAGTTAACAGTTACCTTTTGTATTATTGCTTCGTTTCGTATGTCGGCTTCTATCTCCTTGGCCTCTGCAAAAGACCGCTCACACGGAGCCTGGTTCTGCTGGAGGTTCCTTCCTGTTAAAAGGTAGTTTTTGTCTCCACTGTCGCTGCATGCATGCGTGGTGTGAGGGACTCCTGAAGATTCAACACAAAATTGCAGATTTCACAAGCTCATCCAGCAGGTGCATTTCTTGGAAGTCAATGACTCGATGCAAAAAAATAGTTTTCCTTTAAAGAAACTTTTAATCAATCTGATTGTATTGTCTCTGTAAAATGCTTTGATATGATATATGTTGGAGCTATATTAATAAACTGAAATTAATAAAAATTGAATCAGTCTAAAGCAATGGAGTCCATATGGACGAGCGGTCTGGACAGTGTGTGTAGAAAGCAGAAGCCTTGGTCATCACGCTTAATGTAAGTCCAGTGATTGATGGCCTGTAATGGTCCTACCAGTTCTACAAATATGTATTTAGATTATTTCAGATTTTTTTCCTCCTGCATTTTATTCCCCCTGTACAGTCTGCAGCACTAGCAGCGCTAGAAAAATATAATATACTTTTAAAGAATATGTTAAGCATTCATTACAAAGTCTGGAAATTAGAGAGATTCAGCAGCTGCTTCTTCTTGCTAACTCCCCTTTATGAGAACCCAGACTTTCATCCTGGCCTTAAGCCTGGTTTTGCTGCCTAGAAACATAATCGTGAAAAAGTTGTTGGGGATAGGATTCAGAGATGCTCTGTTCTCTCACAAAACTAACGAACTAAATGCAAGGATGGTGTGTGACCAATAAAAATTCTTTTAATTCCTGCAAGTACAAAATTTTTTTTGATTTAAGTTAAAAAAGTGCATTGTGACTTGGCCATTTCTCCTACATAAACTTCTTTGGTAAAAATAATAGGCGATTAAACAGTTAAGACAATTTGAGATGTTGCATAGGCATCATTCATCGCGTGCCATTCCTGAGGTCAGGATACATACATACAGGATAAATAGACTCTGTCAGACTTCAGAATCTAAATGTCAATCTGTTGTTGGGTCATTAATTCACTGTTAATGGTCTTGCCCCCATGATCGATGGTTCTGGATTCCTCAACAGATTGGAATAAAACTACGATCCGATTAAGTGGTGTGGTTTGTGCCGAAAAGCATAAATATAAAAGCTTGTTAAGATCAAGTAATTCTGAATAAGGCAAGCTGACCTGAGTGTACATGTCACGTCAACATACAGAATTTTTACTTTGAGGGGTAATTTCTCTGGTTAGCCGTTATCAGAATATTCCAGTCGGCACGCTTAGGTGACACATATTCAGTATAAATAGGAGGATTTCATTATTTTTTGTTTTTTCAATACGAATACATTTCATTATAAATCATTTGCGCTTCCAGTTTCAGACTCTGATTAGTTTCTCTGTTAGGTCCATCAATAAACCTTTAAAACTTCTGTTGTCTCCTGTGGTGTTCTGCATTTGGTCTAAGTCTAAAAACCCATTATGACACCTACATGAAATCGGGTTGAGAGGAAGTGGAGATGAGAAGCAGCAAAGGTGAACAGGCCAGGACTCAAACCAGAGGCAGTCGCCTTTAGGACTAAGTTCTCTGTACCTGGGTCCCAGTGCCTTGCCCTTAGGCCATGTCCAGCCCTCTATATATAATTTTGGACCCAATCTTTGCCTATCTGCATACTACTCCATCCCATAGGATGAAGTCAGCAATAAAAGATTCAGCCTGAGAAAAACATGCAGAGTTAAAGTTCATTATGTAGTATGCTGCCTCTTAAATATATTGACTATTAATACATTTATTTCATCATATTTTGTTTTTGCCATGTTTTGGTTTAGTCTATATGTTTTCATTTTATTTTCCTTTTTTTGATCAATCTATTAATTGCAATTAATCCTACATTTCATGCTGTCTCTGTTTCACCTGCTTAGCAAAAAAATAAAAAAAGGGGGGTTGTTTTGTCTTCGCTATTGTATATTCTTTATATAAGTGACTGTGAGAACAACTGGGCTTATGGCCTATAACTATAAAGTTTATAATGCACATAATACGCAGACATTAGACACACCAACAAAAAGATTACATATCCTTAAGACACCCTTAGAAACATATAAAACACTCTAAGAAGAAAATATATACATAGAAATGTAGCATGTAGTGTTCATATTAAGTCCAGCTTCTGCTGAAGCTCTCTATGAAATGAGCTGCTGGTCCATTTGACTTTTGTGTGTGTGCTGTGTTGGTGATGGGGTGGTGTATACATGGATGGGATGTGAGTGTCAGAAGTGTGGATGGGAATGAAAGTCTATCCATGTGGATATAATGTTTCTGAATCATTTTCCTGATGGAAATGGGACAAACAGCGAATACCCGAGCTGGATGGGACCTGCAGTAATGGGTCTGCCCCTTTTCTCAACTTCTGCAGCATAAACCGAGTACAGATCAGTAGAAAGTATCCCAAAATCCTCTGTGCTGTTTTCTATACCTGTCCTTCCTCTCCTGTGCCATGCAGCTCCCAGACACACTGTCGCACTGAGTCACAGGATGCTTTCAGTCATAAACCTGTAGGTGTTTGTGAGCAGCTGATTAGAAAGTCCAGTCAGCTTCATCTTCCAGAGAAAAAACAACCATTGATGCACCTTCATCACCAGGTCGGAGGTGTTCCCAGTCCAGGAGAAGTTAGAGGAGATGTGAATGCTCCAATACCTCCACCTGTTTCCAGAGTGGAGCATATTCAGTCTTCCTACACCTTCTGTAATTTACTACGACTCCCTTCGTCATGCTGGTGATGTTTTTCATGGAGAACCACAGCATTTGAGATTTTGGACCTCTTCTCTGTAGTGAGTCTAATTGTGGTTAGATATGAGATGAGCCATGTGAAGTTGTAACAAGACAGGATCCTCTGTGGAACGATTCTCTGTATAAGTGAACTGGACGGCAGGCAGGCAGGGAAGTTGAAAATGTGCAGAAAAAAACAGCGAGTTGGTCGGGACAAATACGTATGTCCTGACCTAACACCATATTTTCACCTGCAGCCTTGATGATGTTCTTCTTCCTCATGACGGAGGTCACTTGGAGACCAAGAGGTTAGTGCTGCACCTCTGGCTGTGGTCGCCCTACGCTGTGAAACCAGTTTCCCTCCTATGCTACAATAGTTTAGATTGGTCTAGTGAAAATTCAACGTAACAATCTAATCAGGTTCAATTTATTATTCCGATACTTCAAATTTTCTGGCAAAGCAAGCCAAGCTAATCAGGTTGACTATTCACCTGCTTTCAGTTTTCTGGAATCCAGTGTTTTGAACTGTTGAAGTTCTTCCAGATTTTATGGAGACCAATGGATCTTCCTTTGTGGTGTGTCAAAAGAAGATCAGCAGAACCAGAACCAGAACTACATGTGATCTTCCAATTTATCAAATTATTGTAGAGAGAAAAGTCTTTATGATAATTAATTAAATCAGTAATAATGAGAGGGTTCGGCCAAAAGTTGAACAGGAATGGAAGTCAATGCAAAGCATACATTTAGTATTTAAAACACAAATGTTTGTGGGTGTGTGCATGCGTGTGTGTGTTCAGGGAGAACAGGGGCTGAACCAGGAGAGCAAACAGCTTCTTGTCTTTTCCAGTTTGGAGCTTCCAGATGGGAAGTCATTTTTATTCGTCTTGGGGCGGCTCCTCACATCTGTCACTGCAGATGCTTAATGAATCCAGAACCAGGCCGAGCTGTCGCCTCATTAATACTGCAGCGGCAGGGGGAGCCCAGTCGGCCTGGCTGCGTCGTTCCATCGCTCCTGCTGGGCCCTGAGGAACTGCGGGTGTGGTGGGAGGCCGCAGGACGTTACCATGTTAGCTGAGGAGTTAGACTCCGCCTCCATCTATACCAGGTAAGCAAGCTCCACCAACTTAAGGTGAAGCTTCTTGCTCTGACTCCACCCCTAAAGGTGAATACCAGATGTTCTGGCAGAAGCAAACCCAGCAGAATCTACTTATTTAAATGGGATAGGACCAGATATTCAGAGTCAAATCAATTGGACCTTCAGCCCAACTGGTAAATCTTTGAATGGGTTTGTGTAAAAAAAGATAATAATTCTGCATTCATGCTGTAGAACACCGCAAGCCAGCTGATCTCGGAAAGCTAACAGGATCCACAATAACCCTTTGAGAAATATGGATGAGTTGAAATATTGTTTCTGAATTTAAAACTTGAAGAACAGAAAATAATCCAGCTACATGATAATGAATCCATATAAATACAAACTCAAATCCCAAAGTGATTTTTCTTGATTTTTATATATACTAGCCCAGAATAAAAACTTGGAAAATTAATAATTTTTAGACCAATAAAAAACAACCAAAAACTATTTATTTTCTTCTTCTATTAAGAGTATAGCAGGTCATCCAGGCTTTGTTTTTTTTACCTCTATTCTCCTACATGCCTTAGTCTGTTTCTGATGACATTTCTTTTGTGAAAATTGTTATAGGTGGACAATAGAAAATTTCAGTCTCTAACATGTATTTATGCAAAGAGACATCATTGTGCACTTTGTATTTTTTTGAATACGCTGATAACCTGCTGTTAATGCCTTCTTTATAGATTTTGGTGTCTGTGTAGTGCTCACAGCTGCAGCTTTTAGATCTTTTGGTGAAAACAGTTAGAGCCAGAATCTGAGTTACTGGGACGTATCCTGACAGATTGAGGAAAAATACAATCGGAAGCTGTTGATCACTGCCACACTTCTGTCTGTACTTCTAAAGACTGAGCTGCGGTCCAGCACTTGAGTTAATTGATTGAAGACAATGAACAGAAAGACTGCACATGTTGAGACCTCAAACTGAACAACTGGACCTACTAACCCTAAACACACTGGGTTCAGTTCTGTTCTACTCCACTGTGGTGTGAAGCC
Source organism: Jordanella pulchra (assembly GCA_034780135.1). Lineage (NCBI taxonomy): Eukaryota > Metazoa > Chordata > Actinopteri > Cyprinodontiformes > Cyprinodontidae > Jordanella > Jordanella pulchra. The sequence goes on along the minus strand of JAUZNJ010028478.1, from coordinate 3,883 downwards.
TAGAGAACCACCACTGAACATGCATAGACATCGCATTAAAAGCCAAAGTAATGCTGGAGTCAAACACAAGCAATTCCTCCTTTGGAATTTATAACAGCAAAAAAAGAAAAAATCATTTTTTATTTTGGGAATCCAGATAATTACAGATGTTAGATATCTTACAGGGGTAAAATCACTGATTGCAGAGAAGCTATATTTGTGATTATACGGGTGATTTAAAATTTATTACCTCTGCCAAGGAGGTTTTTTTTTCAATCGAGTCAAATGTGCATTTTAGTCCAAGGAAGAATACATTCAATTCTGGTGATGATCCACGTCATAATCTGGATGCAGGATTTTTTAAAGGATTATTTAACATTATTTGTTGGAACAAGCAGTTCCCAACAGCCAACCAGAGCGTGGCAGCAGTGACTATTGACAGCTTCAGCACTAGGCTCAAAAAAGTCTGGAAGTATTATATTGAGGACAAAAACACAGGAAAGGTGAGCCATGCCTAGCTTGATCTGCTGATCAACAAAGAAACAAGCACAACCACCAGAGGCTGCAGACACATGCTGTGTCTTATTTATGAATGTATAATCGTTTTGCTAATCGATTCATCGGTTGATTGCTTTTTGGAGTAATCGATTAATAATCGGATGGCAAAAGGTTCCTGAAAGAAGATTTTTTACTAAACTAAACCAAGTGAAACTAAATTTTTTCCACCTGAGTAGTTCCATATAGAGTCTATTGACGGATGAAAAAGTTTTGGGTTTTTTTACCTTTAATACAAAGTTTAGATTTTTTTTTTTTTTTTACAATATTAGTATAAATTCTGCTCTAAGTGTTTTCTGGATTTGAATATTTTCAAGTAATTATAACTAAATCAAATGAAATTAGTCAAATCATTTCTGTAGATGTTTTGGTTCATCAAATGAGGCCTATATTAAAGCACTATTTGAAAAATTACAAACAATGGGTAATTTAACAGCATTTTTATCCCTGTGTGAAATGTATGAAGAGTCTGGTTTACTTTCATAAAAACCTTTATTAATTATTGTACATTAGTTTTATTCTTTCTTTCTTTTTTATTATTTTCATCACTATAGGGTCATAATTAACTGATAGTTTCTATTCTCTCAACTCATCTTTTCTTAATCATAAGAAAAGGTTTCAGAAAAAAATACAAAAACATCCTCCCAGGTGATCGTTTCAAATGATCATTCCAGAATAAAATCTATAAACGAAAATGTGTTTGAGGTCAGTTTCCCTAAAACATTTTCAGATTTTATTCAGTTCAATTTAGTTTATGTATATAACGCAAATCACAACACATGACATTTCAAGGCTCTTAACGGCAGAAAATTTAATCAGATCGTACAGTCAGGTTGGTAAAACGTTTCTATCAAAGACAAATCAACTGATCACATTGAGTGATTTACTTTGCAAGATTTGGTACTCCTGGATTAGCATGAGGCAACTTCAGACGTTGGCTTGCATTTTGTGATTGACTACGGCAATCCCACACCCTGAGCATGCATGCAGCCATAGTGCAGAGGAAAAAAACTCCCTTTTAACAGAACGAAACCTCCAACAGAACCAGGCAGGGTGTGACCGTTCTGCTGAGGCGGCCTGGGGGTTCAAGGAGAGACAAGAGGGACACAGAAGCAAAGATTCACAAACTTTCTTTGTCAGAAAAGATAACAGTAAACTAGCTCCACATGTGGCTCTGTCTATGAAAGAAACACTTAAGCAGACAAGCTTTGAGCCAATTGTCATATCAAAGTGGTGGAAGAGAACACATACAGTTTTTCACAGTAAAAGCTGAACGCATAGCTATGTCTAGGAGAGACACAGGGCTATAATTGAAGGTGTTGATGACTGATAAACTGATATTTCTCTTCATGATGTGTCCCAAAAAGGAACAGACCAGATAACCAGATAACAGATGACAATAGAAAGCAGAGAGAACATAAAGTTAGGGGTTGAACAAACAAATACTGCTGAATGGCAGAATAGAGATAAAATGAAGCAGAATAATGAAAAGTGGTTCCTATGTCCTCCAGCAGACTGAGTCTATAGCAACATAACTGGAAATAGCTCAGGACAATCTGAGCCACTCAAACTATAAGTTTTATTAAAAAAGGACAATTTTAAGCTTACCCTTAAGAGTAGACAGGGTGTTTGCCTCACAGAGTAAAACCTACAGATTGAGAGTTAAGTGTTCTGTTAGGAACATAAAAAAAATCAGATCTATGATATAGGTAGGAGCCTGGTTATTAAGGGCTTTATACGTGAGAAGGACTGAATACTGAATGGGTTTCAGTTATTACTATTTTAGACTTTGACTTAGAGACTTAGACAAACTTCATGGTCCTTTTGTATACACAGGTTGCAGCCAAAATGAAATTTTGTTGCATACAGCTTACGACAATATACTGAGATTGCATTAGAAGTAGAATAACCCTGCAATACAATAATGAAAATAAAGTGCAGCAGTGATAGGAAGTTAACTGTGCAAAATAACAACAGTGCAAAATAACAGTAAACAAGTCTGGTTGGGGAAGCAGCATCAGGGCCAGCGATTCTAATAGACTGGACAAAATCATCAGGAAACCTGGCTCAGTACTGGAACTAAGGCTGGAGTCCCTGGAAACTGTGGAGAGGAGGACACTGAAGAAGGTTATGTCTATCATGGACAATAAACAGCACCCTCTCCACCACATAGTGGACAGACAGCGGAGCACCTTCTCACATAGACTGCTACAGCTCCGCTGTCGTAGGGACAGATACAGGAAATCTTTCCTGCCTCATGCCATTTCACTGTACAATAAAAGCTAAATCATTGTTCTGCACTAATCAGCGCAATTTTGCAGAACTGTGGCACATTTGCAGTACATATACTTACATATACATATCTGCAATTTTTTTTATCATTGCGAGGACTGCTCTGAAGTTACAATTTTACAATTTATAGCATTTCATATTTTATATTTTATATTTTATTTTATTTTATATCTACAACTACTACTTAGTGGTAGTTATTACTGTGTCTTGTTTATTACTGTGTCTTGTCTCTATGCTGCAACTGCAAAGTAATTTCCCTGCTGGGATGAATAAAGTACTTCTATTCTATACTATTATATTCTATTTGGTCTCAAGTAAATGGATTGTAAAAGTTTAGCAATGTTGACAGTGCAAAATAATGGAGCAGTATCATGGTGCAGAATGTTCACAGAATGTCCCCAGGTTCAGGTCTGTGTATGTGGATGCAGAGTGCAGGTTGGAGGTTTTTTTTAACTGTTCGGTGGTCTGATGGCAGATGGGAAAAAGCTGCTGCAGAACCTGGTGGTTCTGCACCGGATGCTTTTAATAACATGTTAACAACCTCTTCTGCATTAAAGCCCCTCCTCAGTTCTCAAGATCCTCCCACCAGGTTGAGAACCTCTACTATAGACTATATCCTAATAATCAAGAATTGTCTTATTTGGGTGATGCTTTGTAGAAAAGCCAGATTATGATTCTGAAAAGAACTGCAGGAAGTAATAAAGTTATAACTAAATAAACTAACTAAAAGATAAAGAACCATTGGGGTAGATACTGAAATATTTGTAGCAGGTAACAGGTTTTGATCCTGTTTTAGCCAGAGTGGATATATTAAGATAATGACTTTTAAAGACTTTTAAATATTTCTAACCCCTATTTGGGTTTCAGAAATGTCTGTCATGATGCGGTTGTTTGGTTGGTGGTGAGGCAGAAGCGGAACCAGGTTGTAGTGAAAATCAAGAGGTTTTAATTAACACAGAGTCCAAAAACAGAGTTACAGATGATGTCCTCTGAACAGGCAGCACGGCAACAGGATCCACTTTAAACCGGTAGCACTGAACTTACGCGAGGCATCAAC
>JAUZNJ010028477.1:0-16071 GCA_034780135.1 Jordanella pulchra | reverse complement strand
TTTCTTAAATAAAAAGCCACTCAGCTATTTCTCCCAAAGCAACATAAAAAAGATCATAGTTTGTAAATGAAAGACAGACTTTCTGCGGTTTGTTAACACTGAAGTTATTTATGGGGGGTCGGGAGGGAAAAGGCTTGCAAGCTTTAAGAAACCATCCACACCGAAGTACTGGGACATGTTTCGATGCCTTAGAGGGACAGGTGCACTATATAAAATAGAAATATTAAAGCAACACCCCAGGAAATGAGCCAGGAAAGTAATAATTGGGCACCAGTCGGACTTCCAAATGGATATAAACCCACAGAACAACATTAAATGAGTTACCAAGTGGCTTAAGGTTTAATGTTTTGGCACAAGCACAGGAAACTCTTCCTCACAGGTTGAAAGGAAATTGATGGACGGAGCCGAAAAGATGTGTGAGACGGTCTGATTCACTTAAACCACTTCTGTCAGGAGGACTGGGCCTCAATTCCAGGAGAAAATTCTTCTGATAATTTCAAATGACAGCTCTACTAAAAACCATCAAAATGTATTTTAACTCCTGGATTTGAAGATAGTTAAAAGCTCTCCAACTTATTATTCTGGCACTCAGCAAATAGAAATAATTTTAATCCTAATTTTTGTAACCAAAGAAATGTTAAGTCTGATTAATTTTCATTAAAAAAAAGAAGAAATGTGTTTTTTTTATTCAGCATATGCAAATATCTTGTTTCAACTGCAGAACCTGTCCAAAACATTTAATATAACAAAAGAAAAACAAAATCATTAAGTTTCAAGAAAAGTCTGTGATTATTCACTTGAAACTTCCATGAAACATTAACGATCAGAAAAAGAGAGCATAACATGTGCCTTGTTAGAGCGTCACTAAAGGAAATCTACTTTGTTGGTTTTAATTTAGGAACAAATTTTCCATAATTTCTATATTTGCTTAAAAAGAATAAAAAAAAAACATCTTAAAATCAGTGTTACTTAAAGATTGAATGACCGTCTATCAAAGCAGATATAATTCTGGGCTGTAAAAATTAAATGATGACAGGAAAAAAAGAAAAATGATTAAAAAGGAACCGTGGGGTCAGACAGGACTGGACCCGAGCTTCCAGCCACAGACAGAAACCGAGTTCAGCTGAAATATAATCCTTCCTCTGGGTCTGGTTTGAATGACATGAGGGAAGTTCATTCAGAGCACACCTACACCATCAGGAGTCGTTTTTAATCGAAGTGCTTCCTGCATCCTTTCTATTTCCTCCACTTTAACATGCAGAGCTGCACTGAAACTAACAGCAGAATAAAATCTGAAGGCCGTCATTTCAGTCAAACTTCTTCTGGGAGCAAAGTACTTCATACAAAAGTTTTTCTCCCTGGAAGTTAATAAAATTATTCTTGTTGTTCTGCATAATTTGCCCTGAGAATCTAGTATCACTTTCACTTTTTAAAGGTCAACACAAAGCAAAATCCCTTATAGGACTAAACTAGAGGGATGATTTACTAAAGCATATCAGGACATGTTGCCTTAAAAACAAATTTACTTTATCAGACATAGTATTAGGGCTGAAACAATCGGATTAATCGATTATTGAAATAATTAGTCAACTAAATTAGTGATCGATTAATCGTTAACTGGAGTATAGAGACTCTAAAACAGAGCAGAATTTATACTAAAATTGTTAAAAAAAAACTATACATATACTTTTAATTTAAGATTAAAATAACTTTTTGGTTATCAATGTGCTCCATCCAGAACTCCTCAGGTGGAAAAGTTTTGCTTTCACCTGGTTTAATTCTGTAAAAAAAAAAAAAAAAAAAAAAATCTTCTTTCAGGAACCTTTGAGCATCCGATTATTAATCGAAAAATGAATCATTTAGTAAAATAATCGCTAGTTGCTGCTACATAGTATGAGGCAAGGATGCGCTGAACGTCTTTGATCACATTTACTTTATTCTGGACAAACTGGTTTCACTTTTCCACAGTAGAAGCGTGTTGATTAGCAGTCCACTCTGTGGTATCCTGACTAGAAACAACAAAACATGAGGCAATTCCTTTCTGTTGTTTTCTTTCTTTTTTTTTTTTTTTTTTTAAACATGCCTTCTTGGAATCTCAGTATGATTTTTGCAGAGACAGAGAGAGAGAGAGAGAGAGAATAATGAAAAGCATTGTGTACTTACTGAGTCTGTTTCTAGAGATAGGCGACAGGGGCAAAATGTCATATCGCACCGTCTGATACTGGATTATCTGAAAATGGACGAGGCAAATCAGACAGTCAGTACTCAACAGGCCAGTACAGCAGTGATTAAAAAAAAAAAAAAACAGAGAGAAACAGTGAGCCATGATGAGATAAGTGTAAAAGGTACCTAAGGCTTTTAAACTATGTCCAACTAGATTTCTAACATATACTTTCATTTACACACTTATTTGATGCCCTGGAATAAACCAGACTATGTTGATGTGACAAAACTAGTTTGGGGAAATATTTCTGGAGCGTTGCACTGATCAAGAAGTTAAATAATAAAGAAAAAAACTAACAAACAAAATACAAAGTAGAAAGTCCCTTTGCTGCTACTTTAGTAAAAACCAAGTGTATATTAATGCATTTCTATCATGGAGATTAATGATAGAAAATCTTCAGTAGAAGCAGAGAAAACCAAAAACAGCAGTTGTTGATGATGCTTGTATTAAAACTGGGTGGTTTTTTTGTTTTTTTTAGCAGGGTTTGGATACTCAACCAACAGTGTCCATTTTGGTGCCACTTTGTATTTCAACAAGAAAACAGTTAATCTCTAATCAAAGAGGATAACGCAAAGAAAAAAATAATAATCCACAGATCATCCTTTATTAATGCATCAACATTACAGAAGATTCAAAGTCTTTAAACAGGGATAAAAAAAAATAAGCCTGCATAGAGTATTAACAGCACGAGCTGCCTATAATGGTGGATCCAGAGGAAAAACCAACAACAACAACAACAACAAAAAACATGTAATTTATCAGAAAACAACACCATAATAAGTTTGGTAGTCATTCAACTACTGTGATGACTGTAACAACATTCTTTCCCCTTCCTCACACCAATGACTCCATCGCTCTTTAGGAGCTTTTAAGATCTAGGAAACTATAAATACACATGATGTGTTGGCATGAAGCCCATCCAGCACACCATATAGATCATTAGCATAGTGAGGGTTAGTGCACGGCCCTCGGAATTTAATACGCAATGATTACGATATTTGGCTGCCGTTACCTCACAAATGATGACTTTATCTTTCATTTTCAACATAGCTTTGAATTAGGATATTTGATTTCATTAAAGCACTCTTTAAATGAATACAACTGCAATACCTGTTTAAATAAACTATTATAACTCTGCATGATTAGAATATTCAGTCGATTTTCAGAAAGAGGAGATTCTACGCTCCAGATTGAGGGTTAGGATATAATGAAACATCTTGGCTGACTTTTTAAGGCTTTTATTTTTTTCGATATCATCGATTTCTGCATTCCTTCGGTTCTCCATTTACCGTGAGTGAGACACTACTTTCTCACTCCAGCCCTTAAGGTGGCGATAGTACATTTAAAGTGGGTTTGTTGCCGCAAAAAATGGAAATAGAGTAGCAGTTAGCGAGTAGATCTATATGTTTGAACCAAAAAAAAAAAAAAAAAAGAATTAAATCCGAATGCAATTTTAGCAGAGAAACAAGAAACATTTAGAAGCATTTAGGGTACAGAGATCAGCCATCTTTCCAAATCTACAGTACTAATATGCATAAAGTGATGCATGACAATTCAAATATAGAATCCAACCAAATATTGCAACCAGGTTTTCTGCTAATACCACAATCTGATATATAAGTTCCAGAGAAAAGTAGGACAGTTTGGAAAACTTGGCCTTCAAATTACAAAAAAAAAAAAACCTGTTAACAGCGCTTTAAATGGTCCTCAGAGGTCAGACGGGTTTCTACCCATATTTAAGCATATTCTTTAAATCTGCTATTGCCTCAATAGAAACAAACAAGGGAAAAAAAATAAGAGTAAAAATACAAATTCTGACATTTCACATCATTAATTTTGGTATCTAATCCTCATTAATTTTAACATCATTTAGACTATAAACCAATTTTCTAAAACCATGACTAGAGATGTATCACGACAACGATACGATAAACGCCTGCCTCTATTTCTACTTCATCAATATTCCTTAACCATTCAGAGGGAAGGTCATTAAGGAAAAATGGATGAGTTTTAAAATCGTCACAGACCGACTAGGAGCACAGAGTCCAGCTCCAAGTGAAAGTGATGAAGCTCCAAAAAAACAGCGGCCATTTTTATTTTTGCGTAATATTTTCTTCCAGGCTTATTTGGACCAGATAAGGATGCTACCAAAAAAATAAAAAACAATAAGACTTTAAAATATATACATCTCTATTCTAAAACGTACATATAAGCTGCAAGATGAAGCAGCAGAGTAAAATCTACTTCAGTGATGCAGTAGGCTCTACCCTCCCTCTGTAACGTCCTCGCTCTGCTCCAGTGAGGATCCTTCAGAGAGCCGCTCCTGCACCAGGGGTGCTCTGCTCTTTTTCCTCACACTGCTATTTTTATCCCCTCAGCTGTCGGCGGGTGTCAGCGGAGCACGGGGGCTCACACAGAAACGAAGACTAGCTGGATGACTTTGAGCAGCTTGGTACCAAAACCAAGGAGGAGGCAGGCAGCTTCCTTCCTCCTTCTCCTCTTCCTCCTCCATCATCCTTAACAGAATCTGAAGCTCAAAACCAAACCGAGTCCCATACTTACAGGTACCAGCTTAGAGCATTTACTATAAACCTTTCAAAGAAGCAAATTTTAAAATTGCACAACTCCAACCACGATACATCTGGGATGTAAAAATATGCACACTTAAAAAGACAGCAGGTGTAAAGAAGTGTGATTTCAGATCAGTAAAAGTGATTTAGATCACTAAAAGTAGTAAGCGCATTGTTCAAATTTGCCAAATATCCAAATGGGGAAAAAAAAGAAAGAAATGATAAAGAAAAAAATAAAATTAAAAAAAAAATCACCACATTATTTTTAGCTTTCTTTTTTTATCATTGCTAACTCTAATTTATTGTTTAGACCATAAATCAAAATTGTTACCATGGCTAGAAATGGATCATGATAACAATAAGCGATACAATAAAAGTCCACATTTTAAAAGCTGAAACAAACAGGTTTTTCCCCCCAATAAATGAGATGAAGCGACTAGTTTGATGAGATCTAAACTGATAGCAGGTTCAATAGAGGATTAGATTAGGATTAAATGAGCAGAACAAGGAAACTGGACTCCTGATAGCTGTTGAAGGTTTACTGTCTGTTAATCCGTCAGACACACCCCTAACACAGCATCTGGATCATTTCACTAATTTCAAAGAAAAGATGGAGACGGCCTGCGTGTGGCTTTCTCTGCCTGCTATCCTCAGATCATTGGGCTCTGCTTTTTCCAGCATTTTAAACTGCTTTATATATTTGTTTGTTTTGTTGTTTATTTGTTAAAGGAAAATATTCAATATCTATTTTGGTGACGCAGCAACTTCTTTTCTTTTAAAGGCAAGTTTTTGTTTCTCTTGTTACAAACAAGAAATAGGATTAATTACAATATGTTTTAACTTTCCTAATCAGGGGAAACCAATAAATATGAGAAAATTCAGTCCTAATTAATTAAAAATATTAAAAAGTCTCACTTTCCTCTTTGGAGAAACAGTAAATGAGATCAAATTTAGTAGATGTGGTTTAATTCTTATGAATGAAACTCATGGAGTCATAATACTTTTTCTTCAAGAAAACCACTGGGTAGCACCGAGGAATAAATTAAGAATCCTACATTTATGATTTTAATCGTGTTTAAAAACCACCAAAGATCTGATGCATAAAAACTATTTCTCACAGTTTAAAGAGAGGATTTAGCAGCAGCCCTATATGACTATGTATTTATGGTAATCTAGAATAATAAGCTCTACTTTAGTAGAAATTAAAATGTTGATCAGCTTAAGGTTCTGACAGCTACAAAACAGAAACATAACAAAAAAAAAAAAAAAAAAAAAAAAAAAACAAAAAAAAAAGAAAAGAGGCACCGCATGATAATAACAGAGGTTATGGTGGAGATCAAACAAGTAGCCCAAATATTTAACAGTCCTCAGCTGATCAACATAAATCGTACCGCAGTAGAGCGACGCGAACGCATCTCCAGAGGAGCTCATACCGAGACACTCACCAAGTCATCCTTGTAGCTAACATATACATAGATAGCTTTAGCTTATGTTAGCCTGGAGGTTTGACTGAAACATGTTTTTTTTTTTTACCTTTTTAGGTTGCAGCTACCATACGGCGTCCTTCAGAATTTGGTTTTCTTCCCATCCATCTGCCTCACACGGAGAGTACCTTTAGAAAAAAAAACCTATTGTCTGCCCTGCCGACATGAGAGGGTTGCATACGTTTCGTTTTTCTGTTTGGTTTCTTTCCTGGAAAAACTTGTCCTGTAAGAGTTAAAGATTCCAGTTTTTGTCAGGCGGACGGCTGATGCCAAATATCTTTGAATAATACTGTGAATGTTCCTTAAATCGGTGTAATATCCATTATTTTTTAACAACTTTTAGCATACGTATCGCAGCTGTAACATTACACATGAAATTATATGACACTGAAAACAGAACCCTGGGCTTATGAAGCAGCAAACCATACCTTTCGATAACTTCCCTCAGAGTACAAAGTAACTCAAATTTGCACAAGCTAAATTTTCCTTTAGGCATTTCAACATCTAGCTTAGATTTAAAAGATAATAACCTGCTCCACATGAAAACAGACGGTCGCTACATGTGTGAAATTAGACATACGATCAGAACCAAAGCATATTTGATTCATAGTTGATCAATAACTGCAGCCACTTCCTTAAGCTAGCAATACATTAAGGCTGAACCGTAGAAACTACTGCTGAATCCAGAAGGTTGGGTGAGTTTTGTAACAGATAATCTGGGATCGGTTGAGAAAATTAGATTTTATCGACAGAAATGTCGGATTGGACTACATTGTTTACATCAACATAGTCTATATTGTTTGATATATAGGGCTGAAACAATTAATCGGATTAATCGTGATTAATAAATTATTGAAATATGCGTTAACTAATGTAGTAATCAAGTAATCCTTAACTGGAGTATAGAGACTCTAAAACATGCCTTTGGCTGATGGAGCAACAACACCTATAGCAGTAATTATAGCAAAAGTGCAAAAAAGAAGAGAAAGAAAATATATATATAAACATTTTGCACTGACGATTAAAAAGAAAACGTTTATCATTCATCAATATGCTCTATCCCGAACTAAAGTTGAAAAGTTTTGGTTTCACTTAGGGCTGGACGATACATTTCTTAATTTCAGTCGATATATAATTTCGATGTCAATGTAGGAAAACTAAAAGCCTTAGAAAGACAGCCAAGAATGCCTACAACAGATGTTTATACAAACTATGATGAATACTTTGCAATGTTTATAAAAATCCTCCAACATAACATTCAATAAGTATCAGCTATGAAAAACTAAAACACATAAAACAGAATAAACGATTAGCAGAATGATTATTTCTTTTTATTTTCATACATTAACGTACACGGGCAGGTTAGTTTTGGGTCATTTCTCATTTCTATCTGCAGCTTTAAAGAAAAGAAAATAGTTTAAAAAAAAAAAAAAAGTTTCCGATTGATATTTGAAACAAGCTGTGCCTCGGAGAGGGCTCGTCTTAAAAAGAGAATTAAAAAAAAATATATAGATCATGTTATTCCCATGGATTGTTTATTTTACCGAATGTATTTAAACACACAGTGCAAAATTATAACTGAAACAATTATGTAATATAACTGCGATGCCAGAAAGATTGGTAAACAACCATCTCGTCATTTGTTGACAGTGCAGCACTAATGTGAGAGGGATTATAATCGGCCTCCCAATATGTTAATCCAATAAGGATCCAAATTTTCGGATCAGGCCCACCTTCACAAGCAGGCGAGTTAAAGGAGGCCAGTTTACATCTAAAGTGGTTTCATTAATCCGTGTTAATATTTCCCCAGAGTCTATCTGAAGTATTGCTGGGTGAGGACAGTCTTAGACCGGACTGCAGACTGTAAACAGAGCTGAAATGAGAGGAAACAGAAGGCGGAGAACTGTGCACTCTGTGTGCTCACATAATCCTTCTCAGTTCAGCCGAAGCATGGACCGAACTCCTCACTCTCCCCCTGCAAGTGTTACTGCCTCACAATGAACTGCGGCGAGATGATTACGCCACACGGAGCCTACCTCCGGGCTTTGTTAGGTTTGATCAGCTCGAGCAGCGAGCTGAAGTCCTCTCACCTTACACTTATGCAGGTCTGCCTACAAGTTGGCAACACCTGGGAGAAACAGCAAAATTATGAAGCAGGTGGCTTCTGTTGTATCATACGGCGGGGTGGGGGGCGCTTTTTGAAGCGCAGGGAGATTTTGACTTTGCACCTTAGTTGGATGAACCAATCAGTAATACAGAAACGCAGAGATAAGAGGTGAAACAATCAGTCAGTCAATGTTATGATTAGCTAATAGAACAATGTGAAACAACTGCCTGTTGATGCTTTTAGAAAAACTGATCTAAAAGCAAAGGCAGCATTAGATCCCAGATATTTACTAATGATAACTTAGCAATAAGAGCTCGTAGCTTTAATATATTTGATTTGCTTTTTAAGACTAAATGGAGATGCACTATATTATAAACAAAAAAAGAAATAATGTAGAGATTGGATGAGCCCTTTGATTTGGCGTATTTCACTAAAAAAATGTACATTTGAGCATTTTAATTTAATAACTGGATTAACTCAAAGTATTCATGTTGATGTATGATATTAGATCTTTAAAAATCTAAAGGCTTTGATACAGAAGTGAGTGAGTTATATGGTTAATTTCTTCTTTTGTTGAATTCAAACCCAACTTTATGAAAAAAAAAAATACACATTGTTTCTAAAAGAGTTATAAGGATAGAAAATATAAAGAAAAATAAATAATCAGCATGTTAGACAACAGAGAAATGGGGGATTAGCTAGAGATCAACCAATGCAGGTTTTTTTAAAGGCTGATAAAGGTGATTCTGACATCAGTTTAACCGAATCCCAACATGTGTTGCCAATGTTTTTTAATTAATCCTCCACCTGGTATTAATGTCTTTTCCTCCATTTAAATGACACAATGATAACAAATGTTACACAAGTTGCAATTTAAACAAAAATCTAAAAAAAAACAAACTTACTAGTGAAGTCAAAGAAAGCAGATATGTGGCAATACATGCACGTTGTGTGATCTAAAATCATTGCTGCTGAATACACTGATAAATCAGTGAACAAATGCAGATATCAGCTGGTGTCAATACAAGAGAAAAAAAAAATACTGCACTCTGCAATAATGCTTATGTACTTTTCTGGGCAGCTTTTATTAATATTTCTATAAAAATATATGTTATCATTGGCAATAATAAGATCAGGTTTATTATCTCACTAAAATTATTAGTCAGATGGTATCAATTTTTTCAGTATGAAGAGCAGCACTTCCATTTTTTGGTACTATTATAAGAAAAATGTTATTAAAAGCAGAAAAATAAGAGGGCAAGCATCAGAAATGCACCTACTGGGGCTGACTTTTTAACAAAATAAAATTCCCTTTAACGGCTTTAGGAGTAGAAGCTTTGAATCAAAGTTTAGTTACCTATTAATGGATCTTAGCATTTTCACAAACCTATCCGTAATAAACAGTTTCAATTCACAGAATTTCACCTCTAAATCACTACTTAGAGATTTTATTTAGTTTAGATTTTAGACAACAGTTATTACAATTAGAAAGGATTTTCAGATTACCTTTTTTAGACTTTACTTTCTCTAAGTAACTTTATACAACTTTGACAAAATGCTAACAGATTTATTTCCCCCCACTTTTGAACTTAAAGTTGTAACTTGTCAGCCATTCCTTTTCTTTAAGTTATCTTTAATGCAATAATCTGGCAACATTAATTTACACCTAAGCTGAGGAAAATGGCACGACCGTCCTTTAAATGTTTATGAAAATACATTATGGAGGAAAAAAAAGGCATTCTAAATTTTCAAATCCCAACCCCTGTTGTAAGAGTATGTAATAAATGGTAAGTGCATGTGTAAATCAGTACGCAGTTAAAGGGTTTTAGTGCCCTTTGGCATACGATTTAACACCTTATGTAACTCCTAGGTTGTAAATATGTTTACACCTTCTCATTCATGGTTCATAAACTCCCCGAGCTGTCTGCTAAAAAACATCAATTAAATAAGACAAACGTGTCATCTGAGAGTGGAAATAAACAGTGGATGTGTCACAGCAACACTACGGGAGCCCATTGGTTTTCAAAGCTCACCGTTCTGAGGTGCTTCCTGAGGATATACATGATGAAGCCCCATATTCTTGACGTGACGCTGAGGAAAGTGCGGATACCGAGTAGACACTGCCGGGTCTTCAGCATGTTGATGAGCACCCAAAGACCCCCCCAACAGCAGGTCTGCTTCAAGTCTCAAAGTGATGTTAAAAAGCGCCGGGGTTTGGCGACGTTGATCTGGTAAATAACAGAGGCGACTTTTAACGTGCTGCAAAAAAGCAGGAAAAAAAATCCGCCTAAACTCTCAGCTCTAACTAACAAGAGGCCGAACTCTTCTTCAAACTTGTGGCTTTCTGTTAGCTTTAAATGCAGAACATTATGACAGAAACAGACAGTCGTTGTTGGAAAGGGGTAAAAAAAAGCCGCCTCACGTCGCCTGCTTCTGCTGTATGAACCACAGCGCAAACCACCGTTAGCTGATAGCCAAAGAAGCTACCGCTAGCTCGATGGGGTGACCACCTTGAAACCGAGGACAAAAATAGCCCCAAAAACCCGAGAATCTGCTTGCTGACATGCACCGGTGGGACTCGGCTTCGCTCTGTTCGGCATCCGAAGAGAGTCGCTTGAGTAAAAGTTCCTCCGAAGTCTAGCCAGTCGGCTTAAAATCAGTTTATAGTCCACTGGAAGTCCGGAATGAAGCTGCGAGCCGCCATAGCCGCCTGCCGTCACTTCCGCGAGGAGCTCCGAGAGCTGGAGGCGGGGGCGCGCATCGCGTCCACGTGGAAGGAAAACATACGGACGTAGACGAGCGAGTGCGTCGAACCATAGAAGTTGATTTAGATTAGCCTGATGTATCGCAGCTTTTTGTGGAGACATCTAAACGCAGAAAACATAAATACGTTAGAGGATGTTCAAAGTTAACTTCACACACACCGCAGGCTGATCTGTGGTAATAAACCCGCTTATTCCACTATGATTTAGTAATAAAACATTAAAAGCTCCCTCCAGATTAACAAATTCAAGACAAGTGAACCCTTGATAAAAATATTTTAGGTTTTGTTGAGAATGTGAACTATTGTTAGGCTTATTTGACTTATTTTTTAATGGATATAATTTTATTTGCCTTATTTTTAATGAATGATATAATGTATTTTTTTCTTAATTGATAATAGGACTTCTTTCATTTATACAGTTTTACTATGGTGATTAAAATCAGGTTCTGAATTGAATGTCAAACTTCATTAGTTTACAAATTAAGTTGAAGTCTTAAGAAGCATTAATCATACACTTTCTACTTTCTGTTAATTTAGAAATGATTCAATGTTTGATTTACCTCACATTTTTAAGAGTGAAAGCACTAAAGGAGGATATTAATCTTGAGGTCAGAGCAAAGCTTATTCGTGTGTTTAAACTGGGGAATATCCAGTAGTACTATATATAATTTCAGAATCTGTAAAGATTGAAGTTCAAAGATTGATGTTCAAAGTTTTTCTTTTTTCAGTTTCACTGAGCTTGAGCTGTTTTGCAAATAATGGAAACATATCACTTGGAGGCTGGGGACATCTGCCCTGGATTGGCAGACCGGGGTGGTGGCTTCCCTTCATAAGAAGGGGGACCAGAGGGTGTGTTCCAACTATAGGGGGATCACACTTCTTAGCCTCCCTGGGAAGACCTGGCAGGGTTCTGCAGAGGACAGTCTGGTTGACGGTTGAACCTCCTCTTCAGGAGGAGCAGTGTGGCTTTCGTCCTGGCCGTGGAACAGTGGACCAGCTCTATACTCCTTGCAGGGTTCTCGAGGGTTCTTGGGAGTTTGCCCAACCGGTCCACATGAGTTTTGTGGACCTGGTGGTGGTGCCCTGTTGGGAGGAACTTTACTAGGGGCTATCCGATCTCTGTACAAGTGGAGCAGGAGTTTGGTCCCTATTTTCGGCATTAAGTCGGACTTGTTCCCTGTGCATGTTGAGAGTCCAACAGGGCTGCCCTCTGTCGCCTGTCCTGTTCATAACCTTTATGGACAGGATTTCTAGGAGCAGTCAAGGGCCGGAGGGAGTCTGGTTTGGGACTGTTTGATTTTGTTACTGCTTTTTGCAAATGATGTGATCTCTGATAAAAGCTGAAGAATCTTGACACGATCCGTTATTTTGGATACTCCTGTCGGGGGGAAATGACACCGATTAGCAAGTAAATCTTTCCCAAAATACATCAAAAACTCAGATGAAAGATTTTATTTGCCGTTTTTTTGATATGAAAATCCAAACATAAGAAATTATGTGTAAATTTAAGAAATACATATTTTAAAAAGAACAAAGAAATGTGTTACAGAAAATAGAAATTTTGTGGTTTAGCATCTTAAAGGTCCATAAGACAAACCAAAGGAAACAACATCATTGCTGCAAAGATCTTCAGTTATAACAGTTCATTATGCCATAACTCTAGATATCAAGATCATCATCGGGGTCCTCCTGATCATAGTCATCGTTTGCATCAGGCTCATAGAGAATTCGCCCAGAACCCGGACCTGGATGGAGCAGAGCTGTTTTCCTGCAGCATTAAAAGAAATATTCACACATATAAATTTAAGAAGATTTGAGAAATAGTGACAAACTAATTGAAGAGACTCTGACTTCTCTTTGCTGAAGACGAAAGGAAGTGCAAGTTTCTGTTTGGCCTCCAACTCTGAATCAGACAGTCGGAGGTTAAAGGTCAAATTAGCTGTTGGGTCCGCCTGTTGACACACAAGGAGGATCAGTTTCAGCACCTGTCACGTATGTGTTCCCTTGACTCTATTCAGGATGTGTTTAACAGCACCTGTTCTTCCTCTGTGTTATTTAGCTTCGGTTCAGGATGACAGGACTTGCTCAGAACAGTGACTGCAAGGTCGTCTGTGATGCAGAAAATCTCCTCCTGCAGGGTAAAACTCAGGCTGTCATCGGAGGGTATTGGTCTAATAAAGTAAGTCTACCTAGAAACTATCCTTACATCCTGCATAACTTTGCCTGATTTGGAGCGCTTTGTTATTCTTGCCACCGCTTCATTTCCCTTCACTCCAGGTGCCACAGAGATGAGAGAAGTTGCCAAGTGGCAGACGCTTCCCACAGTGCCTCTCTGATGCATATCTGTATGGAGCAGGCCGATAACAGCTCTCACAGCTCCCCCTGATGAAAACAGAGAATAATACATCAGTGGAAGAAGATGTTTTTTTTTAACACCTTGTAGCTTTAAATGGCTGAAATGGTTATTAAAAAACAATAAACAAAAAAAAAACAAAAAAATTAAAGGTATCACCTTTTCTAAGTTGCTGAAGTGTCCTGCAGACAGCAGGAGCAGTCGTTTGCCTCAATATCCACGACAGAGAATCGATGACGAGCATAGCAGGCCTTGGCTGTGAAGTCTGTCTGATTAAGTCTGTGAGATCCTTCCAATTGAACTGCTGAACTGTGAAAGCTGGGTGAGCGGTCCACCCAAGAGGGTCCGAATAAGCATTGTGAATATGCAACCTAGAAATTAAAGTGAATGAAAATTAATTTTCTACGTCTTAAAAAAGATTTCCACCGTGTCATGTTGCAAAAACCAGACCTCAAGGCTAGGATTTGAGGACTTCTGATATTAAGCTTTCAATGAACAGTCGGATTTGTTCTAAGATAAAGTTCCAAACAGTATTTATATATATATATGTGTGTGTGTGTGTAAAGAGAGACAGAGAGAGAGACAGAGAGAGCGACAGAGAGAGAGAGATGCACATTTGAAGCAGATCAAGTGATATGAAAGATTTTGCAAGGCTGTAAAAAATGTATTTTAATCTTTATTTGACTTGACTGGGCATTCGACAAATAAGTAAATAAATAATCCCATTTTTGACCGTTTATTATCAAAGAAACACAACCTGCAGCTAAATTCAGCTATCGAGTTCTGCAAATAAGCCTAGGAACGAATCATATTACCAAATCTAAACCACATAAACGAGCAGATGGTGGCAATAAGCCCTAATTTGTATCTGTTTTGTTAAAATAACAGTGAAGCATGATGACAACAGGGAGGTTTGCACGCCACACCCACCCTTCCCTCTTTTGCAGTCATTATTCTGTAAGCTGCATTTATTAAATATACCATATATATATATATATATATATATATATATATTTATAGTGACAGAAAATCTTTATTTTTCATTATTTAAACATGAGAGAATAAAAAATGCTACAAAAAACAAATGGGTTTGTTTTATAATTACCTCTGAGCATCTGATGGTTTCAGTCTATCCCTCAGCTCCTCTTCGCTCACATCAAAACAAAGGACATGTATGACCTCCTCCCTGGCGACAGAAAATATGTAAAAGAGAGAGTTTACAATTATTATTTTAGTGCAAAAATTAATCTATCCATGTCTACATCTGCTTATCCTTGCAGAGTTTTTGGGGGTGCTGGCGCCCAGTCAATGGGGAAGAAGTGGGGTTTGAATAATTGTTGATTAGGGCGGCGCTGCAAATACTAAATGTAACTTCTGTAATTTTCAAAGGCAAGTTTTATGATGGATTTTCTTCAATTTATCCAGGGTTATAATTCTAGAGTCAAGCTTAAACTTATGAATAAACTCAAATAATATTTGGATAGATGCACCTTACCAAGACAAAAACACTTGTTTGCTCTTAGCAAGCTTTTAGCATAATTCTGACTCTTTTATGAGAAACAGTAGAACTCAGGGACATTTACAGGTTACTTTTGTCAATTCCTAAGCCAGTTTTGATCTGGGTTTCAATTCAATCCAATTCAATTTAAAAATACTTTATTTATCCCAAAGGGAAATGAAATGTTGTTGTAACTCATATTTTGTTTTCTCTTAACTAGTTGTTGTAGGTGTTGATAGCTGTAGGCAGGAAGGATCTTCTGTATCAGTCTGTCTATTCAGATCACTGCTCTGTATAAATGCTATACCTTGATGAAGTTTAACTGTCTACCAGTTGAACTCTAATGAAGATTTTCAAGCTAGTTCAACGTCCTCATTATTCCATCCAATCTGTGTAATGCACCAGCACCACTGGTAGAGCTACACCTGATGTTACTACCGGCACTATCAACTTGATACCTCCACACATACAGTCTGCTTGTTACAGATGCTAAATAGCTCAATATTTGACTTGTCTGACCATAAAAACCTCTCTCAGAGGCCCTTTTTTGTTCACATGAAGATATGAAGATTTTAATTGTGTCAAAGGGTGATTTTTGGAGAAGATGGCTTTTTTGTTAGTCCCCTTTATAGCTCATGTTAACGAAAGTCTCATTTCACTCTTTAAATCAATACGGTTCCTCAAACACCTTCCAGATAATAATCAGCTTTACTGACAATGTGCTTCTTGGCTTATTTGTGACCCATTGAAGTATTTTTTTCTTCTTAGAGGAGTCAACTGGGTTTCGAGATATTAGACTACTGAACAAGAGACAATGATCAATCCAAAGATGGCCATCCAACTGGATTTGAGATGAATGAAGTGAATATTCAGTCTTCACAAATTGACCCAACTTCAGGGGTGAAGTTGGGTCCATGAGGAAAATAACTGAACCCAGCCAATTTAAATAGATACAGGTTATCATATTTCTTCCAGAATCATGCCAGAAATTTGATAAAGCTGAAAAAACTGTGAGTTTATATATATATATATATATATATATATATATATATATATATATAAATATATATA
>JAUZNJ010028476.1:0-16071 GCA_034780135.1 Jordanella pulchra | reverse complement strand
ATCTATCTATCTATCTATCTATCTATCTATCTATCTATCTATCTATCTAGATATAGTTGCCTACTAATTTCTCACCTATTACTTACTACTTTTACAGTGACATTCAAAAACCAGATATGAATTCCCTTAAATAAATGTAAGATTTACATGACTTCTTTAATAAAGATTTCTTAAATAGGATTCTACAGTTGTTAGGGAAGGTGTCTTCAGTTTCACTCCTCAAGATCTGGTCTCTTGCACCTTTCAGATGTGTCTCAGGGCGATCTGGACCCAAAATAATAATTGTATTATTATTAATATACCATATTAATTACCCCTGCCAAGGAGGTTATGTTTTCATTTGCGTTTGTTTGTCTATTTGTTTTTAAAATAACTTCAAATGTCAGGTGGATTTTTTTTACAGAAAGTTATTTTAACAGTTGACAAATGATTAAATTTTGGTTATGATCTGGGTCCGGTGTGAAGGTGGAGGTCACAAAATGTTGGAGAAAAGTACTGTTTGGTGGAGGTCTGTGCTCTGAGTGCTTTCTTTTAGTGTTGATTATGTTTTTCTTTTCATAAAGTAATTGTAAAACGGTAGCTCTAAGTCAAAGCTTTGTCCTAATTCTCACAAAGACGCATTTTCTAACAAACAGCATCAGTTAAACATGAGATCATGGCTGAAAAATAACCTGCTGGCATTCATAAAAGTTTAATCATATTGCAATCTAGACCCTCCTGATATAAACGATATATTGGCTCATCTTCTCTTTTGGCGAAAAAAATTCGATTTTCTTTCCTGATCTGAATCTATTGTCCAGCCTTAGTATCTCTCTTCTTCCACACACCTGAATCAAATGGCTGAAATACCTCCCCAGTATGAAGTGAAGTTCTCTAGACTAGAGTCTTGCAAATGATCTGATTATTTTACTTGTTTATGCTGAAGCAGAGACAAATTTAAATGGTTTTAAGGACACCGGACCTCATGGACTGAAATTAAAAAGTTAAAACTTAGCAACAATGTAGACCTCCATAGTGTAGACACTTGAAAAAGCTCTGTACTTAACATAAGTATTTTAAAACGGCAGTTTTCTAGCTATTAGCCACGTCTGCTATTCAGCTATTCAGAGAAAAGGATTTGGTTCCAGAAATCATTGAATACACTTGTGAAGTAAAAACTATACATTGACATCAAAGGTGAGCATTGTCTGTGTTTATGGAAGTAAACATGAATGGTAATATTTCATTGCTTTAACAATGCAATCCTTTCAAGGCAGTCAAAAGTAAAGACTGCCCTCTGTATTATCGTCCACTGTTTTTATCGTTTTTCGAGAACTGCATCAGAGTCGGTTTGGAAACCCCATGCTGTCGGCAGCATTGTGGATCAGGTATGACTTGGTTACGTTCACTTCTGCTACAGGTCCTGCCAGGGTGTCTTGAGTCTAAAAAGGTCCAATATTTTTTCTGGGTCAGATTGAGGTTGTTTTTCATTCTCTGTATATAGAAAGTGCACCACTGCCTGTTTAAAAGAGGACCAGGACTATCGCAAAAAGTGAGTCTTGTTATTTGGTCTAGACCCATGTTTGCTTAAGTGTATTTACTCCTGCGCAAAAGCTCTGGACTGATCAGAGGGGAAAAAACATTTTTTTAAAGAGACCCAATGGTGATTCAGTCATTTCTTAATTTAGACATATAGATCCTTATCCAATTAAAATAATCTGTGTTTACTTGTCTGACACTGACTAACAGATCATTTAAAAGAGTCCTTCTAAGAGTCCTTAATTCCATGCCCTCTCACAGTTTATATGGGATTTGGAGGAATAACATCTCCACAGTATACTTAAGAGTTGGACCATGTACTTTGTTTCTCTCTAGATCAGCCTATGTTTATTTTAGTCCCATTTATCACTGTGATAAATAATTCCAATCAAATTCCCTGTAGAATCAAGGAAGTTAACATGTTTACATATTGAATGGTAGGATAGAGCATGCTTTTCCAAAGGATTCCATGGTAAGGAAGGATGTGTGTGTGTGTAAGTTATTTTTCTTTATGTAAAGTGAAATGTTTATAAAAGGCTAGGGTTTTGCACAATTTCTGCATTATATGCCATTACGCATTGGGTTCCAACACAAGTAGCTATCAGTACAAGTAGCCGCATGAGTACTCATAGCAGAGAGTAGGACTCCTCCGACCTAATGAATTGCAGTTTTATATAATCTTACATCATGAGGAGATTAAAGCAGATTCTGTTAAATTGGTTGTATAAATTATGTCAAGCAATTATTTAAAGTGTGCAGTTCCTGCAGTAGAACTACCATGTGCTTGCAGTCATCCAAACCAGCAGAGCTTATGTGTTTGCTTGGGTTTTGAACACTCAGCTGTTTTAAGAAAGTTGTATTTGCTCTGAATCAAATTAGATCCCTCTAGTTTCCTTTTTCGTTTTTAGCTTTAATGCTTGAAGGCACTTTTATTTTCATATTCCAAGTCCAGGAATAGCAACGAGGCAACCTGTTTGTAAAATGTGCACCTGTCAGCTGTCAGTTTTTGTGCACAATTGAGGCTTCACTGATGAGTAGCTAAAGTTGTCTTAGTATTAATATTGGTATATTAACTTTATTTGTGTAATGATTGTCATATTTTGCTCCTCATTTTGTAAGTATTTTCTTTCATTAGAGAGGAAAACCTTAAGTTTGTGGATGAGAATTAAATGCTTTGTGACCTAGAGCAGCAAAATCGGTCATTAAGGCTGAGAGGAAAATAACTGAAATTTAATCAAATTTAAACACAAAATGTGGTTCAAAAATGTCTCTTGTGTCTTTAACTTCTGTTTGGGGAATTGATTCTATGTGATGAAATGGGAATTTTGTTCATTAGTTGTTATCTCTAGAGTCTTCATTGTCACATAAGCTAACTTCCATTTCCTCTTTTGTTTTTGTCTTCTTTTTTGTAAAGTCTTTTCTGACTGACTGACCATGCATGGTGGATTTTTTTCTCAAAGTTAGAAGCTCAATTCCTTTCTCCAAAATTTTTGATCTAACAAAATGCTATTCAACAAAGACTGGTTAGAAATGCACACAATTAGGGCTGAAACAATTAATCTAATTCAGTCAATCGTTAACTAGTGTAGAGACTCTAAAACATGGCTTTGCTGAAAGAACAAACCACTTAGAGTAATAATTCTACCAAAATTGTTAAAATGAATAAATATTTTACTTTTAAGATAAGAAAAATAAATAAACATGTTTTGTCTGCCAATATCCTCTATCCAGAACTCCTCAAGTGGAAAAGTTTTAGTTTAACGTGGTTTAAGTATATTATAATAACCACCCAGTATATAAGAACCACTCTTAAACTGGTCAAGACATTGCATCTATATAAGAAGATGTATTCATCATATATTCAAAATCAACAGTTTCAAACTGTAATAATACCCAACCTATTCCTTCAGTCTGGAAATCCCACAGTTTCTGGGAAATGTGAATAATGTGGTTTCCTTAGAATGCCTATATGAGTTAATCTAAATTAATTTAATTTCCCGCTCTTCCCGAATAGCGGTGACTTTATCTGCTGCTAGTTTGTTCAGCGTTAAAACTTTTTACAATTTTACTTCAATGAGAGTTAAG
This sequence comes from Jordanella pulchra, assembly GCA_034780135.1. Taxonomy (NCBI): domain Eukaryota; kingdom Metazoa; phylum Chordata; class Actinopteri; order Cyprinodontiformes; family Cyprinodontidae; genus Jordanella; species Jordanella pulchra. The sequence goes on along the minus strand of JAUZNJ010028476.1, from coordinate 12,468 downwards.
AAGCTTGCCAGTAATCCTAGTCAAACCTGGATCGAAACTGGGTTTCTTTTTATGCTTTAGTTCAACCACATGTTAGAAAAGAAGGGACACTCACCAGATGGAAGAGACCTTTTAAAGACTCAAGCACACAGAAGATCATTAGTACGTAGGTCCAAAGGAGGGGTCTCATTTTGATGACCTAATCGGAGACATCATGCAATGTCACAAGACTGAAAGAGTGAGGTATTGAAGAAGACGGGTCAGTGGGTACATGAAGATATGAGGTAGCTCATAACACAACTAAGCTAATGGTGCAAAAACAATTTGGAGGCTTGCCATAAAGATTGCAACGTCTTCATGTTTGTGCCTTTTCTCCACTAGAGTAAGCAGAACCTATTTGTTTTGAACTTGTACTGTTGTTGATGAGGAGGGAATTTCTGATTTCATTATATGGTTTTTTTGTTTGTTTTTTTTGTTTTTTTTTTTTTTACAACAAAGCTCCGCCTCTGCATTTCCCTCCATATTAGTGAGCGGCAGACTCAGAGTTTTCTTGTTTGCTGCTAACGTAGCTTTTGTTCTCGCTTTTGGTTTGAAACATAGCATCATGTTGAAAGGACTCACAAGAACAAACCAGTGAGTACTATCTCTTGCTTTTCCTTCTAAATCTTTGTAAGCTTTGTGGAGTAGTTTTCAGCTTTGAGCTGTATATGTTTTTTTTAACTTGCAAATATAAGTTTAATCAGTGTTTTTATTATTAAAAATCGTATACGGATGTAACGATCATCTTATTAAGATGACTGCTTGTTAATTGGTTCAAATACACCGAGCAATGTCTAAAGTAGAGATTTCAAGGCAAAAAGTTGATCATATCTGTGATGTGATTCTTTGATGCTGTTGGAGTGCTTTTGTACTCTGAGTGCAGACTGAGGCAAAGTAACAAAGCAGTGATCCTGTTTCTTCCCCTCACCTCTGCAAAACCTCATCATGTAGGTAGTGTGCGGTGAGAGATTTGCTATCATTTTACACTTGGAGTCGGTGGTGAGACTTCCTCTTGTAGGGTTAAAGAAGTATGCAGTTTCAGCTATGTGTTCATTAGGGTCAGGGGTTTTCTTTCAGTGGGTTTGGCAGAATGAAAATGAGGATGTGTGCACTTGTCTAACCACAGCTGTCAATGTTATATTAACGGTGGCTGCATGTCCATGACAATAAACAAAAATGCACTTCTGTTGTCATACCCTTGGAAGATTTGCAGTTTATTTTTCAGATGTCTCACACAGTTTATTTTTCGTTGTCTCACACCTCCCTTAAAAAAAACAACCTAATTATCTATATATTGTATATGTAAATGTTGAGATTATAATCATAATTTCTATTTAAAGGAGTCCATTGGCATGCTGTCAGATCCTGTATTTACTCAGAACGGCCATTTATGGAGATGCTTTAGTGTTGAGAAGGAGAAAATACGAGGTAGCTGCATGTTTCATGCAAACATTTACAGAGGGAAAGCTGTATACTTGTAATAACTGGGGAAAAGCTCATTGCAATAGACCCTGCTATTTAAAGGGCTTTGTTTCTGCGATGTGGAAAACACAAATAAATTCACAGAATTCAACAATTGAAATATCTGTTTAACAGCAGAAAAAAAATACTGTCCAAAACTACAAAATAAAACAGGATCAGTGATTGATTTTGAAGATAACAAAAAACAGCCACAAGTAGACCTCCAACACTTTTTCAAAAGTAAGTAAATAAAATCGTTGGAGAGTGTGAAGAAAATTGGAGTCTGGTAACAGAATAAGACTTTTTGTTTTTCTCCAGTGCACATATATAGAGTACTGGTTTCATTTCAGCTTGCAGCCAGAGGATGAAGGCTTCTTCAAAACCCCTTTTTATTCCAAAGATTCCATGTAGCAACAGGTTGGTGACCATTACGGCAAAGTGTCTGTGTAACATTTAGAAATGATTGAACATTTGGGCACCATATATAGCTTTTTTTCTATTAACAAAATAAACCGTTAGACGTATTGCTATGGACACTAACTGCAGTAGCTGCAAATTAGCTGAACGGTTCATAAATGTCCTTGGTGTGTTTAGTAGTGGGATTTTGGAACATTTTTGCAAAGGTTTTTCTCATTAAAAGTAGATTTTGTTTTTTTTTATTTATTTGTTGTTTTTTGTTTCCCCAACTAAAGCTAGCTTCTGGTAAAGTCTTCAGAGACCTTCACCTACTCCCTCTCTCTGTTCAGATTTAGCAGCTCTGCAGCTTGCAAGAATATGAACAGAGACCTAAAATAACCGTTTACACTTGAAAGTATTTTAGTAATGTTAATATTATTAATGCAATTATATGTTTGGGCAAAAATATATGAATGATTGAGCCTGTTGTATTTGTATTAGCTCATACAACACAATGACCGAAACAATGCCAAAAGTTTGAGGAAATATTTTACATTTTTGGGATGAAAATCAAATAAAGTGCTTAGTTCTAGTTTCTACCGTGTGTATCTTGTCTTTATGTGGGAAGTGAAAATGCTGTGCTGCAAGACAACTAAGTAAAATTGCTGACACAAACTGCACAGATCAACTCATAACAAAATAACTGCAGGAGTTACTTTGTTTAGGTAACTAATAATATAACTGAGGGATTTCTCAGTTTTTAGAGTGTTGTTAAAAACCTTTACAACTTTACCAAAAACATTTTTACCCATTTTATTAAAACAGGTAATACTTTTCTTTTAGCCTCTCATGACGATCAGTTCAGAGTTTTAAATGAATAATTTATAAACTATGCTATAGAAGATCATATAAATAAAAACTTCTGTGTGTAAGTAAAGAGGAAAAAGAACATGAATTATTTTACTATTTTTCTTCTTTTTAATACTGTAAAAGAGCCCATTTTAAACAACAACATTAACTGTTGTTTAAAATCTGCGTGGGCCATCAAAGTCATGCACTAAGGAGCAAAGTCTATTGGAGAAAAATGTTTTCTTTCTTCCTCGTCTTTTATCAACGATCTGGTAGACGATGCTAATTTGTGGAGATCTGAGATTTCTTTGGCAGAAGCATGTAGATTTCTTATTCACAAGTTTCACCATGTGACACTGGTGTATTCACTGGAGTGGCTAATTTAGTCTTATTGTTGAACAGCTCAAAACATGTCCTTTCAAGTATGTTTTTTTTTTTTTCTTTTTTTTTTTTAAAAGATTGTACAAACTGTACTTCACAATATTAGGGATATATCTGTGGCAGGATGTAAACTTGGATTTCTGATTTTAAAACCTGCTAGTGCTCTCAGGACTTGGGAGTTTAACCAGAGGGTTATGACTTTTCAGTGATATTCTAAAATATCTGAGAATTTTCCACCTCTAAAGATGTTGGCAAAACCTGATCGGTCAGCCCAAAGCTCTGGATAAAGATGTGTAAATCTGTTAAAGTACAATTTTATTTATTTTACTTTTATGTTCCTTGATAAACAGTTCTTTGAAAGACTGTCCTCAGGAGTTCTAGCTGGATCAAAAAGATATTTCAAAACATCATACATTTGTATTTTTAAAGAAATCATGTTTAGAATCAGATATGCTTTATTGCCAAGTTTTTTTTTATGCATGGACTTTATTAAGGTACTACATATACAGTGGGTAAAATAAGTATTGAACACACCAGAATTTTCTCAGTAAATATATTTCTAAAGGTGCTATTAACATGACATTTTCACCAGATGTTCATAACAATCCATGCAATCAACATATACAAAGAGATCAACCCATAGATGTCCAGAAATTAAGTTATGTGTAATAATGTGGAATGACAATGGGGAAAAAGTATTGAACACACTTATTAAAATTTATTTAATACTTTGTACAAAATCCTTTATTGGCAATGACGGCTTCATGATGCCTCCTGTATGGAGAAGTGAGTCGCAGGCATTGCTCAGGTATGATTTTTGGCCCATTCTTCCTCACAAACAGTCTTCAAATCTTGAATGTTTTATTGGCCTCTTCTATGAGCTCTGATCTTTAGTTCTTCTAATAGCCTTCCATTGATCCTTAGTTTTTTCCATAGATTTTCTATTGGACCCAAGTCAGGCTATTGGCTGGGCCATTCTAGCAGCTTTATTTATTTTTTTCTCAGAATCCAATTGAGAGTTTCCTTGGCTGTGTGTTTGGGGTCGTTGGCCGTTTCTAAATTCACACGAACACGAGTATGTACTTGTGTCCTTGCTAAGTACGTTCTTGAGAAAAACACAGAAATTATGGACTTGGGGAGAAAGGGAGGACGCAGGACAGACCTCTGTCAGTTGGAACAGAAGCGTACTTATGACATCACCACCTTTAAAGCTCACCTGGACCTTCAGTTCAACTCTTATTATCAATAGTCTCTAGAGAATAAGTTATTACTCTTTTATTTAGTGGGGGAATGATGATTAACACAGTCATAAAAACATAAATCAAATAAATGTTTTGCTAAAAAAAGAAAAAAAAAAAACCCGCCATCAGAGCCTGTGATACTTTACGGCTCTGCCCAGAGAGGGCTGCGCAGACGGGCTAACGTTAGCCCCGGCTGCTGGTAGCTTTAGAGCTCCACTGGTTGCCACAGTTCTCTAAACTTCTACATTTTTTTTTTTTATAAATTACGCATTTTATCAGCAAGTGGGCCACACAGTGAAGCTTCAAAGTACAATATTTTCACCTTAAATGATCTTAAAACATACTTTTGTGGAATAACGGCAACAAAAAATGAATTTTTAACTTTGTACTCTAAGCTGTGTGAGCACTCCTCAGGAAGCTGCTCTAATATATGCTCTGTAACGAGGGAGGATCGAGAACACCATCCAGAAATTTTGTCCGTTTTCGGTCTTGTGTTCTTGTGAATTGGAACAGTGTTGCGGCAGGTTTTTAGAAGAACGCACAACTGATTCCAAATCTAAGATTAAGCCCTACTTTATGTCAACTACAGGCTAATCAGGAGCATCCTGTTTAATGCTACTGTGCAATCAGGAAAAAAAAATGGTAGAAAAGCAGTCTCATCTGCGCTTGGTCCAGATTCACTGACCCTCCATCTGTTGTGCCCAACTGTATGTTTAGAGGGGCAAGATGTGTGTAACGATTCTCCTTTAACTGCCAGTATTCCTGTGTCTCCTGGCTAATATCTACCCTAGTGGTTTGACAGCATGGCGTTTGTGTCCTGGAGAGGCTGATGATCCCTGGTTTGAAACACAAACTGCCACTCTGTGTCCCTGAGCAAGACCCTTACCCTCAGAGGGGGGAAATGAAGGGAAAGCTATGCACTAATAAGGCATTATTATTAATATTTGTGTTATATCTTTATGGGCTTTTACTTGTAAAAATGTAAGAATTAAAAAAAAGGCTGCTTATAAAACTTGGCCTTTTAGCTGTTACTTTTAATCAGTCTTCTGTTTACTGCTTCGTCCAAATGGCAATCTAAAAATCAGATGAAGCTTGAATAGTAAAATATCAACAGAGATGGTATTGAGACCTTAGAGGTGGTCCTCGGAGAAAATCTGTTTTTATAACTCTACCCACTTCCCATGCGGATCATCTCTTCCAATGATTAAATTTGCAGCAGAATTCTTTGAACCATCCAAACGTTTCTATTTTTGTCTATTTTCTAATATGGAACAGGCCTAGTCATTTCACTGCATGTCTGGCTCATATTTAAGGTATTATTGGAAATGGTTTTGCAGTGTTACCATTTCTGTAGTTTCTCTTAAAGTGTAAGGCTTCTCAGAAGCGGTGTAAGTAAATGATACGGATGTTTGATCAGGCTGTGTAGTGATGATATTCATCACTGATCCACTCAATCTATTTTTCTTTCAGCGTGTGCCACAAGAGAGACCCTTTGAATGATATTTTCTGTTTTTTGTTTTTTTTCACTCTAATTTCTAGTCTAAATATAGCGATTTTCTTTTTTTCCTCTATGATCCACTTCACCTTTAAAAGAGTGTTCAGTGCATTTCATCTAGTAATCTTTGTAAAAGTAAGCCTTTATTTTTAGCATATCACATGAGCTTATCATGTTTCTCCCCTTATTTTGATGGCTTTGATCAGAAGTTTATATTTTTATGTTTATCACTTTTAATAGGGGTTTCACTTTTAAGCAGGCCAGTTGGAAAATTGATTTTGAGCAACACAGTTTGAAAGGACTCATTTTGTTTCAAGAGAACACTTTTTTTTGTTATTGTTGCATTTACAATTGTTTTTTTAAACACAAATGCAAGCATAATGCATAGTTCATGCTTTATAATTTGTATAGCCTAAAATTTGATGAATGCTATGAAGCAACTATAAAGCAAAGAAATGACTTGAGTAAACTTGTGTTTCTAAGTTCTTCGTTTTTAGATTAAAGAGCCTTTATGAGTTACTTTAGATTTCAATTAATACTCATATCCTGCATTGTACTAATATTTTTGTAGTTATTAGTTACGTTGAGTGAAATTGAGAGTTGTTTTGCTACCACTCTTGTCATCTTGTTACTTGATTATTGCTGCTGTTTCCTTTTCCAAGAATTTAGTTGCCTCACCTGTGACTGTTGGCCAGACTGTAAAAACCAAACTGGGGAATTTTAAACTTTAGTCAAGCATAAAGTGAAATTAGGAACTGAAAGCACTTTAAAGTAGTTGTTTTTAATCTTCCTCAATTGCCTCATCAGTTATTTCTGCCATTAAGTAACATACCGATGAGCAGTTATCAAGATGTGCTTAGAGTTGGGGTCCCTTTTTAGAATCGCCGCTCAAACAACAAAGATTTTGCAGACCTTTAAGGTACAACTTAAGGCGCAACTTAAATCATTTCACAATACAAATAAAAATCCACTGTGTTGTTACAAAAAGGCACATTGCTAAAGTACTTTTTTAACTAGAGATACACTGATCCAGTTTTTTTCTGATCCGATACCTGGACTGTGTTTATCAGCAGATATTCGATACTCATCAACCATATATCTTGCTATACAAGTTTATGCCAGCCTTCATGTAAATGTTAGAAATAAGGTGTTTAGGTAAAAAAATGTACAGATTTAAATGTACTTTATATTGTTTAAACTGGGACACTTGTGTCAACAGAACCCTATGATGCTCTTTGGGAGGATCTACCCTGTTTTTGTTTTTTCCCTGTTGCTGGCTTCTTGTATATAATGGCAGATACAAACCAATATGTGGCTGGCTTTTTTTGTTGTAATGAGTGGGGAAACAGTTATTTTAAGATGTTTTTAAGCAGTAGTACAACTTAAAACCTCTGTATTTGGAGGTTTTCAGATACAACAGTTTTTTTATTTTGGACGTTATACCAATATTGACCTGGTATGACATGAGTAGAACAATGCTTTTTGTAGCGTGGAATGTTGGAAAAGGCTTGATCAAATTTTACTCAAAGAGCAATATTGAACATTAGTGGGTATGAAAATCGACCCATTTATCATTAACCAATGGGTTACATAAATAATAAAGCAGGGTGCCTCTATCGGTGTGTTTCTAAGATTTAAGATGTGTGCTGAATAAGTCCATGTAAACCTAGTGGAGTATAACCGTATTTAAGCATAGGAATTTATGTACACAGAGATGCATTGTGCTTTTTTTTTTTTTTTTTTTTTCTTTTTTTTATATTGGTATTGAATACATGCACAATATTGAGTTCACAAGGAGAACAACTTTAGCAATAGGAGACTCCACCCTTGTTTTATTTTAGAACATAATGAAGAATGATCACAGATTGCTTTAAACTATCTTAATGGAGCTGCTCTTTTTTGTTTACATGAATAGAAAGAACTTCTCGTGAAAACCTAATCTTTTTAAAACTAAATTCAGAATTGATCTAAGATTAATATTTTAATCTCAAGGCTTAAAGGAAAAGAAACAAAACAAACCAGTTAAGTGTCTTTTGTATTTCTAAAATGTTAGAGTTTGAAAATGTATTCAGGTTGTTTTAAATAAAACTATTCAATAAAGTTTCAATAAAAGTAAAATGTGGTAATTTTAATTCCAACAAACCCAGTTTCTTCTGTTAAATTCTTATTATAAAGCTCTGATTCTGAGGAATCAGCTTGAGCATTTTTTGAGTGAATTACCAGGCTACAGATTCCAAACAGCGGCTTATCTGTGACAATCACACAGTTCTGTTTAAAGTAAAGAACAGGCTCTTTGATGAAAGAAACGCTCCAAACTTGTGCTTTTGGTTTTTGCTGTGAGAGTAAATCTGTCTATTCTCCAAAGACATGAGCCACAATCTATTTTAAGATATTCCCAACATCTATGAGGGATCCCAAGGGATGGACAACCAACTGCTTTCACACAATCACAGCTGTAAGACTATCACTACCCCTTTATTGGATTTCAATATGATCTGGATTTAGGACACTTTTCCAATGATGAATACCATCTAAAGTTAACACTCATCCCTTGAACAAGGTACATTATGTGGATCATTTCAAAGATAAGCTATCTTCTCTCCTCAGCTCCGGGGTCCAGTCCCGGTCTGTCAGATAGCATCACTTTCCCATCATCCGGTCACTCTTGTGTCTACACTTCCTGTCTCACAGCTGGACTGCCAAGTCTCCCATGACCCTTTGCTGTTGTGCTGCTGTTTTGTTATGAGAGAATCCAGGACTGCCGGGATGAGCTTTACTCTCATGAGCTTTAGCCGATGTGACTCAGGGTGGTAGGAAAAAAAAAAAAAAAAAAGAATCCAAGCTTGTATTTATTGGTTGGTTGCCGTCCCCTGCCTGTCGCTTTGTGAAACAGGCTTGGCCCCTGTGGCTAAAATGCAACTTTTGGTGCAGGCTGTAGGAAGAACTGCATTGCCAAAGGGGGCTGAGTTAGCAGTGAACACACAGAGCACATTCCTGTAGGCAGCAGAGCTCTGTGATTTTTAGCGGGCTGTCACAGGGATTAGGTTACCCTGTGTGCCTGTGTGAGCTCATGCCGTTGCTGTCCAAGAGCCTCAGCAATCCTGCCGAGCAGCAGCACATTATTTGTTCCCACTGCTTGGAGAAGAGAGGACCCATATTCGTTCCCCTATGCCTGCTTACTGTACTTGACCTAAAAGGAGTTAACATCTCCTGCTACTATCTAAAGTCTGTTTTGCATCTTTTCCATGCGTAGCAACAAGACTGTGGTTTAAGCTGCATCTGTCCACTGATCACTAGGTGTGTTCTTTTGCTGGATCTCTTCTCAGAGTTTTGTTTCTCCTCCTCATCTGCAGAGATGCACACCAGAGGTTATCGCAGCAGCTGTAGAGTGCAGGATGTGGTGAATTTATGTCACTGCTGTTTCACCCTTACAAAAGAACTCGCAAAGTTGCACCTTGCATCTGCCCTTTACAACACTAAGGAGCAGTAATTATGGTACCATCAAAACAAACAAAAAAATCTGCTTACATTTAACCATTTAATTTCATATTTACTCAAACATTTTTCCTTAATGCTTATTAGGTTGTAAAATGTATGTCAGCATTTTGGTAGTAAGGATGCAGAAATGGTGTGCCGCAGGGTTGTATTCTCAGCCCTGCCATATTTACCACCTTCACACACGACTGCTCTGCTGTTTAAAAAAAAAAAAAAAAAACCCAACAACATACATTGTTGTGAAGTTTGCGGATGACACCCTTGTGGTGGGTCTCACGTTTAACAATAATGAGACCCACTACAGAGAGTAGGGTCACAATCTGACACAGTGGTGATCCACGAATAACCTTATCCTGAACGCCAGCAACACCAAAGAAGTCAGAGTTTCTACAGAAGGTTTATGAACTCTGACTAAGCTCCTCTCTGAAGAGGACAGCATAATGTTCTTGGGCATTTACATTTCTTGACCTCTTCTGCACTGAACACGCCCCATCTTGCGTAGAAGGCACAGCAAAGGCTCTCTTTGTTTTTTCAGGATGTGCTTAGCTGCTTACAAACTTCCCAGGACTCCAAATTAAAGCCTCCTGTGTCTCAGTGTGATATTTGTGATATGGCAGCAGCACTGCAAAAGATAGGAAGGACTTCACTCGGGTGTTGAGGACAGCTCAGAGGATTGTGGGATGCTGTCTACCAGATCTTGACTCAGACTATACAGCAGAAGTCCAAAAAATGGGTAGACGTGTTGCCGTGTGGTGCAGTGGCTCACTGACGGAGGCGAGGCTACCGTATGCAGGCGCCATCGGACCCTCTGATCACCATTGGTAGGCGATGAGGATGTGTCTTGTATAGATGAGTTGTTGTGTCTCGCCCAAGGACACGACAACGCTTGAATTAATTTACAAGTCTATGATTCCAGGATTTGTCACCTACTGATGCGCTGTGGGGAAAAAATTATTCGAGATTTTTTTTTTTCTTGTTTTTTTTTTTTTTTACAATGTTTCCCAAAATTATACTGTAGGAGTTCTATAGACTTTGCATAATAATGGTTCTACAGGATTCTGTTGTCTGCTTTCTTGGCAGTGTTTCTCATGCTTTAATATTGTTTATATCCATGGCGGAAATGTTTTGTATCAACTTAAATGGAGAAATACATTGTGCTATAAGTATTTTAACATAGCCTTCAGCTCGAAACTCTTGTTTAATTGTCATTGGTTGTGAGTGCTGCTAATTACCCAGATAAAACATTGTTTCGTAACTTCTGGTTTGCAAGTCTTTGTGTGTTTGAATTAAAGAGATATGTAAAATTGGTCTGTTATAATGTTTTGTCTGTCATGCACTGACTATGGACATTTGACCCTTTATGGCAGGGCTGTCAAAGTCAGTCCTTGAGGGCTGCTGTCCTGCAGGTTTTAGAGGTTTCCCTGCTTCAATTCTATTATACTTTAGTGATAGCTATTAACTGCCTGTTGGTGAATTGCAGTCATCAGAATCAGCTGTGCTGAAGCAGCTAAACCTCTAGAAACTGTAGGACATCGGCCCTCGATGGCCAACTTTGGGTAGCCCTGCTTTGTAGTCCAACTATTGAAAGTAGAGACCCATGAATTGCATTTAACTATCAAAATTTAAAAATAAAAAAAATATCATACCTCATCTAGTGGTTGGGAAATGTAATGGATTTACCAATGTGGATATTTAGACAGATGTAGCATTATTCAGTATTGCTATTGCATTATTTTTCGCTGTCCTTTTTAGATGTTGCGAACAAACGACTAAAACCCCTGACATTGCTTCTCAACTTCAAACACTCCACAATCTTGTGCTGCATCACTTCCACCTTTACAAGTCCAGACAAATACCACATGAACCAAAATCTGTTGTTGATACTGTCCCAGGTTTTTATATATAGGATCAAAACTAAAATGTAGAAAAAGATACGGGTGTTTGGCATCTTTAACATATAGTGTTCTGTGTATTTATGCTGCTGAAGCGTTTTTATTTGTTTATTTTTTCCCCAAATGATTGTTTAATAATATTTCTTTTATCCACCTTTGAAGTTCGTCCCATGGGCATTGCAATTCCCTACATATTTTTTAGAACTAAGATGGATCCCTTCCAAATTGGGATTTCTATCATATCCGGTTACCTGGAATCACCTTTGGTTATGGTTTCCCCCAGAGGTCTTTCTCTTTTAGTGCTTTGCATCAGGAAACTGCAAAACCGATGCAACCGCTTTTTGCATGTCAGAATAGAACTTTAACGGTGCTCAAAATGATTAAAATGTGGAATAGAAAAACTATTTTTTTACGTGACCAGAATTAAAAATGACAGCTAGCAAATAATACTAAAAAAATAACTTTGTACTGATTCACTTGCTGTGGGAGGTGTGGTTTCCTGAACTGTCCTTATTCATTGCTTCTTTATAATGCTAGATATTTATATCAAGCATTTCCTTGATATTTCTACCAAGGATTTCAAAGAAGCTGTGACTAAAACAATCAATAAAAGCATTTTGGTCTATAGACTGACCGCTGGCTACAGGAAGCATATTGACCAAATTGTCAAATATGTATCCGTTGCCCATATATGCTAGTTACTGGGCATGTTTTGTTTTTTTTTTTGTACAGGAGCTGGTGCCTTTCTAAAGCCATCCTGTAGCTGTTCATCACAGGGTCACTCAGACGCACTCACTATAAATAACCATGCATGTACACACTGAGGCCTAAGGCCAATTAATCGGGGCGATTTTAACTTGACAGCAGGGTTTTCTGTTTATCTTGTGCAGCTGCAGAAAATTCAGGTCACTTCTTTGGCATCTCATTGGAATCGTAATGGTATGATGGAAACCGTTACTGGTTGTGTAATCATAACCTGATCCCAGCAGCTAGCCCACCTTCATGGACCAAAAGGTAAAAAAACGCACAGGCGAAAACAGAACAACCTTGGTATAACGGTCTATTCCTGCTGCTGTAGGGAGAACAAGTATTTGATACACCGTTGATCTTTCAGGTTTACCCACTTGCAAAGCATGTAGAAGACTGTAATTTTTATCATAGGCACTCTTCAACTGTGAGTGATGGAATCTAAAACAGAAATCCAGAAAAATACAATGTATGATTTTTAAATAATTAATTT
>JAUZNJ010028475.1:0-16071 GCA_034780135.1 Jordanella pulchra | reverse complement strand
GGACTCAGGCTTCTAGAAAACACTGAAAGAAGTCACTGGACTCCATGCTGAAACTCCTCAGTTGCTGTGTCTGATCACATTGATGTAATTTCATGATCTCAGATCCTCAGTGAAACTTGGAGCTGCTGAATCATGACCGAGACCTGCTCTCCTCACTGCAGTTTCCTGTGGTCAGACCAGCTCCTTTATCTTACTCTCCTTAAACATCAGCGTCTTGTTCTTGTATGACAACTCTCTCTGTTCTGTTGAACGTCCAGCTCATCATAACCTTAAATAGAACCAATGATGGTGGTTCTTCTGCAGATTTATTGCTGCTTTTTAAAGTGTAATGTTTTGCAAATGTAGTCGAACAGGAAGTACAGAAAGGGGTCAGCAGCCCTCTCTGGAGGGGGGGCAGCATTGAGGTGTGGTGAGGACAAGGTTTCCTTTTTGATCAGTACTACATGTTTTCTCCCTGATAAGTTGATGATTAACATCTTAGATCTTTGTAAATACTGTGAATGGAGGTATTGTATTATAGCTTGGCCTGTTTTTCAGTGTCAGCTGGGAGTCCTCCTCTTGTTGAGTCAAAACGTTTTAAGGGTTTCCTGCAAATTGTTATAGTTTAATTATAAGAAAAACAACAACTGCAAAAACCTTTTTTGGAATAACACAGGAATTCTGTTAATAAAACATTTTTACAACAATCATTAAAAGTTTATATCAAGTTTATTATCAACTAAAAGCTATAATTCAGTCCATATTTTATTTCAAACAAGTAACTATAAAATTTCCATCTCTAACTCTCCTACTTCAGCTCCCAAAGTTACTTTGAAAATGCTTTTTTAATTAGACTTAAGAATTATACTTCCTGTCAGTAAATGAGACGTTGCTCTATCAAATATTTTTAGTTGTGCCTCTTTACCCTCACTGATTCAGTGAAGACTGTTGGGGAACATTTGGCAAAATAAGTTGAGGAAGAAGGGGGTAAGGAAAAAAACAAAAAGAGGACAAATAAACAAATCCCAGTTAGATAAACATAAATAGTGACCTGAATACAAATGGGTATTTTAAAAACATGCTCACCCTCGTCTGCCATGTTGTGAACAGGATGGGAACTCGTGATCAGAGTTACGGCCTGATTTTAACATTACATTACATGACGCCCAACATTTTAGGCTATTTCATCAAATCACCTGTTCTAATAAATCAAAATTTTTGTCTATATATAGTGATATCCCCCCGTATAGGAATCTACAATTGTGTGTAAGACACAGGCTACAGGTTGTCACGTTAACAGCAGAGACAGAGATGACAACAGTAGGTAAATGGAAAGGTGTAGCTTTTTAAAATAAATTAACAACTGTTCCAGACAAAACATAAATAGAATATGGTCAACTTAATACTCATGAAGACAGTCTCGCAAAGTAAGGCTGGGGAACGCTGGTCCCACACTGTCCCTCGCAAACACACTCCTTGTCTGAGGTTTGTTTTTTTAGGGATCTGATCACCCTAGGACTGTTGCCCAGGTCGCTCTCTCACAGAAGCCGGATGACCGGCCCCCCACGGGCATACCTTGGTCACAGATAAACCCATCAGTGAGTTATACAGCATTCATTTAAAGATGGAAAAAGAAACCAAGCTACTCAATTTTCCTTAGAAGACACAGTGCCTGAAATCAAACACACCTATAGAGGACTGGATTCTGACATCCCTGGCTTAATTACTGATGACAATGCCACAGGTGAAAACACCATCCATTAAAATAAAAGCAAGAAGGACAAGTAGCAATAGACAAATTTACCTAAGAAGGTGTCCTCAGATGTTATCCTCCAGCTGCACATTCTGACTTACTGGTTTCCATTTAATAAAAGAAAACTTTTGACCACCACAGCTTTACTAAGGTAGTTTACTAGGGAACTTAATCCCTTCCCTAATCCAATCAGAAAACATAGTATTTTCTTGCATGCTATTGGGGAGTGTTAAAGATTGGTGAATGATTGCAAGGAATTGGTGAGAATCCTGTCATTTTTTTAAAGCAAGATGTGGTTCTATTGTATTGAATAAAGTCTGTGTTTTGGGGAGAACCTTTAAATGACTAATATCAGAGAAAGTTTACCCACAGGCCTTAACTTGAAAAGGTTTCTCACCTGTGTGACTTTTGAGGTGAACATTTAAGTTACTAATCTGAGAGAATTTTTTTCCACATGTCTTACATGAAATGGGTTTCTCTCCTGTGTGAGTTCTGAGGTGAACATTTAAAGTATTATTCTGAGAAAAATGTTTTCCACACGTCTTGCATATAAAAGGTTTCTCACCAGTATGGGTTCTGATGTGAACATTTAAACTACTACTTCTAGAGAATCTTTTTCCACATGTCTTACATATAAAAGGTTTCTCACCTGTGTGGGTTCTGATATGATCAGTTAAACCATTAATCTGAGAGAAACTTTTTCCACATATCTTACATGGAAACAATTTTTCACCTGTGTGGGTTCTAATGTGAACATTTAAATTGCTCATCTGAGAAAAACCTTTTCCACATGTCTTGCATGTAAAAGGTTTCTCACCAGTGTGCGTTCTGATGTGAACATTTAAATTATTAATTCGAAAGAAACTTTTCCCACATGCCTTGCATGTAAAAGGTTTCTCACTAGTGTGGGTTTTGATGTGGACATTTAAATTACTAATCCGAGAGAAACTACTTCCACATATCTTGCATGTAAAACATTTCTGGCCTGTGTGGGTTCTGATGTGAACATTTAAATTATTAATTTGAAAGAAACTTTTCCCACATGCCTTGCATGTAAAAGGTTTCTCACTAGTGTGGGTTTTGATGTGGACATTTAAATTACTAATCCGAGAGAAACTACTTCCACATATCTTGCATGTAAAACATTTCTGGCCTGTGTGGGTTCTGATGTGATCAATTAAACTATTAATCTCAGATAAATCTTTTCCACATATTTTGCATGTAATAGGTTTCTCATCTTTGTGGGTTCTGTGATGTTCATTCATCTTATATTTATTCTTATAGGATCTCCCACAAACATCACATTTGAAAGACCTTTTATTTCTGTCAGTTTGAGACTGACTCTTTGACACAGTGGAGATTCTTCCTTCCCTAACTTCAGTCTCAACTACAGGAGCAATATGAAAGGAACACTGCCAAGTTCTTGGTTGTCGTTTAGTCAAATCACCCTCCTGCAGAGTAAAATTTTTCATTAAAGTGACAGACTGCTTCTGGAGAAGCTGCCCTTCCTCTTGACCGCATTGTAGATCGCTCTGGTCCTGTCCAGCTGGTAATTCTTTTGCTAACCATTGTTCTGGTTTAGGCAGTAACAAATCTGGTTCCTCCTTTAGTTTAAACAGTGGAAATGCTGGTTCCTTCTCTTCTTTCACCCACTGAGGTCCTGGTTCATTCTGGTTTTCATTTAGTACCAAATCCTGTTCCTCTTTAGCCTGTGTAACCTGAGGTTCCTCATTTTCTTCTTTAAAATGTGTGGGTTCCAGGTGTTTGACTTCCTCCTTAATGAATGGAGATGGATTTTCTTGTTCCATTTCATTGTCTTCCGTCCACCGAGGTACTACTTCCTCCTGGTCATAACTGGACCTCCTCCCCTGGTTAGAGAGCTGTTTGATGGTCCAAGTTTTTTCCTCAATGGAAACATTGGAAACAGGCTTTTGGAGTTCTGTGGGGGACAAAAAGAGATTATGATTCTAATGCAATCAGACCATTTTCTATTCTCAGCTACAAGTTTGAGGCAAATTTGATAGAAATTAATTTCACTTTACTGGATACTTTTAATTAATCACAGATCTTGGTCTGAGGTGAAGCTCGAGCTGCGAAATTAATTGCCATTTCAATTTAAAAAAACAAGATTTTCAATTCACAGATGCACTCAATATTGATGAGATTAAATTTAACAAGAGCACAGCCATGAACAAACCAAATCTGATTTTGCGTTTGATGCAACAGAAGATCGTGTCGGACAAGGTCGTGGGATTTAGCGCTCATTAAAAGTCAATGGGGATGAACTCACCCGACACGATTTTCTGCAAACAGGCTTTTGTAGCTCCGACTGAGATAGACCGCAGTCGGACTAAGCAGCATTTCAGAGGCATTTTCAGGGCTCTGAAAGGAAAAGAGCTGCATTACTACGTAGAATATGTCCGCTTTGGGTGGATTTGTCAGTTGCACAGGAAAACATGCAGGTTTGCAGCCACACAGCACGTACATAGCAGGCAGGGGAGAGTGGGACAAACAATAACACATAAAAAAAGAATGCTTTATCGTTGATAGAAGTTCAGGAGGAAAGAAAACAGTTAAAGTAAAAAACACTGATCAACAAAACAAGGGGGCAGAAAATATACAGGTAGGCGCAGCGTATCACTTTCCCCTCTTAATGAAAAACATGAAAAAAATAATAATAACTCTTTAATAACTCTTCATAATCTGCCCAAGTCAAATGTGGAAGATTTCTTACATTTGTGGGGCACTGAGACAGTAGCAAAAAAAATCTGCACAGATTGGGATCTGCTCACCCTGCATAGTCTGATCCCTCTATGTGTGCTGCAGTCAGTGTGACATAGAGAAAAATTGGACCGGGAATTTAAAAGTCAGACTCAATCGGTGTGACCTGGGTTGAAGACACCAATTTTCTCACTGCACTTAAGAAAGCTTTAATGCATTTAAAATGAAAAGAAGAGAGAGTTGGCAGCACAGAGACCCATGCATGAGAGTAAAGTCAGCACTTTTCCAAGCAAGAGTAACAGTTAAGTCCTACGACAATCGACTCTGGACAAGCTGGTTTTCAAGGTACTGAAAATATTGATACCCTGAAGTGAAATATCTACACAGAAGTAAGTGCAGAGCAAAACAAACAAAAATAATCAGAAATGCCATATAGATGGAAAAACAGATATGGATCTATAAACATCATCTGTGCCATTAATCTTCCATAATTACAGGCTGTTGGGTGTCTTTGTCAGTAGCGCTCCTCTGACAGGGTGTCTGGCTGCTAAGCTAACTTGATGAGACTTCCAAGTCACAACAGCCCTTTAGTATTTTTTCCAGATTTAGTTATATTACTGTCTTATTCCAAATCCAGGTTATAGTTGTAAATGAAAACTGACTAAATGACAAACATGAGGACGACATTTTCATTAACTGATATAGAAATACAAAACAAGACTTTGGAAAAGAATGAAATATTACTGAAACGGTATTGAATTTACAAAGCTAAATAAGATTACATTAATTTAAAGATAACATTCGCTTATTTTTTTTATCTAATACATTATTATGAATTCAATCTTTTTGATTGGTCTATTTGTTCTGTTTAT
Source organism: Jordanella pulchra (assembly GCA_034780135.1). NCBI lineage: Eukaryota > Metazoa > Chordata > Actinopteri > Cyprinodontiformes > Cyprinodontidae > Jordanella > Jordanella pulchra. The sequence goes on along the minus strand of JAUZNJ010028475.1, from coordinate 10,746 downwards.
TTGCTGCACCGCATGATATCAGCAGATTGCATGAATACAAGTCAAGTTATTTGTAAGCTGTTTCTGGATCCGCCGTCTGCGTCCTCCAAAGGACCCGATCTACTTGGACTGGGTCTTTCAAAGGCTGTGAAAATGAGGCAGCCAGAGGAGCTCAGCTATGAGGTCCAGCCTTCTCCGACTGCCACCGCCACTAATTCAGCATAAGCTCTGTCCCCTAGCAACCATCACTGTTGATGCACACAGCAGGCAAACATAATGTTGAACTTCTCACTACTATTCTGTGTGCAGATGCTGGATTCACAACTTCAGCCCTCCTTCAAACCAGCCACACCTGTTGCTCTAATAGTTATCTCTGTAACTTGGTGTTGGTCTGACAAAAGGTGTTTGTGGCGTTGAGCTGCTTTTCTGTTTGAAAAGCTTTCTAACATTTCATGCAGGAACGTTCAGTGGTGGTTCTTTTAAAGATGGTATTTTTTCCTTGAAGGCTTCACTTAATTTGTTAGGTTCACCCTGAATCCATCCTGCTCCTTTGTTCCCATGATGTACTACAAATAAATAAATAAATAAATAAATAATCGACTCTCAAAAAAAAAAAAATATCCTAAACTACTCGGTTTTGGGCTGTGATTGATGAAGGTTTGTCAGAAGAGGGACCCGACACAGAGAAGAGCGCATTGCTGGTATTCCTAACTCTGTTTTCTCAGATTTTGATGGCCCAGAAGAAAGAGACCCAAGTGTTTGACTGAGTTTTCGGTCACCAGATGTAGCATCACTGATGAAACTATATCCCAGCCACTACTACACAGGATGATACTGGCACAGAAGATCCCCCCTCAAAAAAGGGTCTCTTTTACTGTTCATCAGAAATATTCCTTCCTTGCTTTCTGTTCAGAAGGCAACTTGTCAACCAAAAATGAAGACTGGCTGTGAGATGTGAAAAATATATTCATCTTAAGCTTTAAGCAATAAATCATGTTATTATAATCATAACACATGTTTTACATCTATTGTCCACCTGATAGCATCATACAGCAGATAAAGCATTTTGATGCCTTAAATCAACCATTAGGGTAAAAAGCCTGAGGGCTGCAAGAGGCCTTATCTTTCCATCACTTATATAAATGGTCCATTTGGATCCAGGTCTTTCAATAATCACCAATAAAAAAATAATCAATTTTTACATTTTTTTATGCAGTGCTACTTTTCAGATTTTCTTTCAAAAGAAAAAAACATTTGAATAAGTCGAAGTTAAAGTCATAAGAATATGTTTATTCCCCAAATTACATTACCATCCAATTAGGGCTGATTGTAAGGCACATTTCATCGCTTTCTGTTTTGGTTGTTGTAGACCCAGGTTCTATGGTGCTGCTCTCCGGTTGAGTTTATTTCTCTTTTCTGTTATATCTCTGTTATTATAGCTAGAGATCAACCGATACAGGTTTTTTAGGCCCTTCCCTGTTACTAGCCTAGGGAAGCCCCGAAACAAAAATTCTTGGTTGAAACCGAACGCAAAAAATGAGGAAACCAAAACAGAAAACCCAGAAAACATTGTGTCAAACATTAGAAGCATAGCTTTTTTGGCTGTGATGTATGCTAACCCTAACCTAACTAAAATTAAGGCATTTCAGTAACTCAGTAACAAAAGTGTGAAAATATTTATTTACAGCTAATATTTTTGTTATCTCATTTAACTATGCAAAAATCACTGGGAAACTTTGTGGCCTTTTTTAAACACGTCCACCACAGACGGATTGTGAATGTTCGGTGTCAGTTTACTTTTCTTTGTCACATTCTTCTCATTTTCAATTCAATTCAGTTTATTTATTCAATTCACAACAAATGTCATCTCAAGACAATTCAATCAGATCAGATCAGATTGAAGGATTTCTGTCAAACAGACGCCACCCTAAAAACAGAATCGAACAACAAAAATGTCCTCATAAAATACTATAAGGAAAAATATGGTAAAGGATACCATAATAATGTTAAAATAATTAAAGTACTTGACTAAATACATAAATCATAAAATGTAATAACTGACAAACCTCACTGAAATCTCATTGGTGTGAAACTGTAGCGCTCAGTTCCTGTGACTGCTTTTCGGAGGGAAGGTCCACAGGAATTGAGCGCTGCAGTTGCATCTAACCAACCAATAGGCTGCCACTGTAGCCTGAAGACACCGCCCCTCATTATCATATTAAAGCAGAAGCAAAGAGGGGAAAACAGAATGTGATCAATTAGAAAAATAAGGAAATACTTAATGAATAAGGGAAATTGGAAAATGGGAAAATGACATTTTTTTTCAATCAAATGGTAAATGAAAATTAGATAAAAGAAAAATGGGTAAATACAAAGGGGATATATGAGAAATTAATAAATGAAACCGGGAAATAGGAAATCGGGTTAATGGAAAAAGGAAATTGAACAGTGGTTAAATTAAAAGATAGATTAAAGAAAAATGGGTAAATAGATAAAGGCATAAATGAAAAATGGACAAATGAAAAATAGATTATAAAAAATAGATAAAAGAGAAATCGAGAAATAGATAATCTGAAAAATAAATAAAAAAATTGGCTTAATGAAAAAGGAAAATTGAAAAGTGGTTAAATGAAAAATTGATTAATGAAAAATGGGTAAATGGATAAAGGGATAAAAGAAAAATAGATAAATGAAAGAGAAATTGGGAAATGAATAATATGAAAAAAAAATAAATGAAAAATTGGTTTAATGAAAAACCTAAATTATTTATTTAATAATTTTTTTATTTATTTCACCCATTTTCTTCATTTTTTGATTTGTTTCTCCATTTTTTATTTATTTCACCCATTTTTTTTATTTAATATTGGCTGAAATGGCTCTCCATAGAATTGATCCGAAGCGCCGTGAAAATGATCACATCCGCCTCTCTGGCTGCAATGCGCGCTCCCGACACGGGGAACAGATTTTCACAGGGAACAGAATTTCGCACAAGACCGGATCGAAAGTAAATTTCAAGCTCAAATCAGAAACGGTTCAAACCGATTTATCAAACACTTTCTGTAGCTTCCTACCGGTTCTGTGGAGTTTTATCTGGGGTTTCCAGCGGTTTTCCAGATGTATGACATCTCCCTTATGACGGGCGACGATTTCGTCCACAGGCATAGGTGATGAGGTTTTCAGATGAGATGCAAAAACAGAACCATCTATTAGCTGACTCAACACTAGCTGGTGAGGTTTTTTGTTTTACTTCCGCCGTGTGTTACACTGAGACAAAGCATCTGTAGTTCGTTTACCGCCCCCTGCTGGACCGAAGTAAAACAGCAGATTGGCATCAAAAACACCATTCTCTGAACCACACCAGACCTTTTCTAAACTTTAATGGTATCCTCGTATGCGACACATTCTAATAACACACATGGAGACGTTAGCCAGCTTTTATTTCCAGTTCTAATTATTAAATAGCTGTCGCTATATATCACGGCTTTTGCAACTAATGTTTTTATACTCATCCTCTTAGATTTACCTAATTTGTTTCAGTTTGAAATCCTGCGAGTAAACATTCACACATATAACATTTATCTTCAGGTTGCTTTTTTAATATATAGATTCCATTGACTGTGTATCAGACCCCAATTTCAAGCTGTTAGACAAATATTTTCCATTTAATTTTTATTTAAATCAAGTCAATGAAATCATCCAGCAACTTGAGCTGTCAATCAGCAGCAGCAGTCTTATCTGTGGGCTGCAGGGGCTGATGGGAGCTTTGAGGAGCTGTTAGAAACCACGTGGCCCTCGTCTGATCTAGCAGCTCGTCCTTGTTTGGCCTCAGCTGCATCAGAGCGCCACTTCTCTCCAGGTTCACCAGAGGAAACACCACTGCACAAAATGCTTTTCCTCCCAGCTGCTGCTCTGTGCTGTCTGTGTTCAGGTGAGTGTTTCCAGCCAATCAGGAGCCACCAAAGTCCACCTGGAACAAAAATGTCTCACTAACCCTGTAGGTTTTAACGCTCCCACGCAGACAAAAGACTTTCAGAGACAGCTCAGACATCCTGCTGAATAAAACTTTTTTTCATGGATCATTAAAGGTTTATATAGAGAACATATTTGGTAAGATTTCTTATCTTTTAATGTGTTAGTAGGCTTATATTGCATTGATAAAAAATATTTCTTGAATATCATCAGATAAAAACAATAATTTACTTTTTTATTTTAAACAGGTAAATATTAAATTTCTCTGTAATAACCATCTTCCTGACACCTCAGCCCCCAAAGTTATTCTAAAAGAAACACACATAAACACAGAATATATATCTACACATGTATATACACGGTGTTAAAGCTTAAAGGGAAGGATGAGGTCTGCCCTGTGTAACCTAGAGCTCTCGAAGTTGCCGGGCTGTCATAGCTGACACACCACTTCAACATCCTGTGTAGGTCGGGACAGTGTCCCTTGATTTTCCAGATCACAGTGGTGCTTCCCCTGCATAAGACAGGATGGTGTGTTTCAATTATAGAGGAATCACACTTATTAGCCTCCATGTGAAGGGCTATTCCAGAATCCAGGACAGGAGGGTCCAATTGACTGTAAAACCTCAGCTTCAGAAGGAGCAGTGTGGTTTTTGTCCTGGCCGTGGAACAGTGGACCAGCTCTACACTCTCTGCAGGGTTCTCCAGGGTTCATGTGTTTTGTGGACCTGGAGAAAGCATTTGACCGTGTCCCTTGTTATGCTCTGCAGGGGTCGCTTCAGGAGTACAGAGTCAGGGGCCCTTTACTAGGGGCTATCCAGTCCAAGCGAAGCAGGACCTGTTCCTGGTGCATGTTGGACAGGGCTGCCTTATGCCTTCAGTCCTGTTCATAACATTTATGGACAGGATTTCTAGGCGCAGCCAAGGGGGTCTGGTTTGGGGACCAGTGGACCTCATCCTTGCTTTTTGCAGATGACCTTGTCCTGCTGGCTTCCTCCTGCCAAGACCTACAGCATGAAATGGGGCGGTTCGCAGCCGAGTGTGAAGCGGCCGGGATAAGAATCAGCTCTTCCAAGTCCGAGGCCATGGTTCACGACCAGAAAAGGGTGACCTGTCCCCTTTAGGTTGCAGCAGAGCTCCTGCCTCAAGGGGAGTTCAAGTATCTTGGGGTCCTGTTGACGACTGAGGGGAAAGTGGAGCGGGAGATCGATGGATGGATCAGTGCGGCTGCTGCCACAATGCAGACGCTGCACTGGTCTGTCATGGGGAAGAGAGAGCTGAGCAAAAAGGCAAAGCTCTCGATTTACCGGTTGGTCTCTATTCCTACTCTCACCTATGGTCATGAAATCTGGATTGTGACCGAAAGAACGAGATCCCAGATACAAGCAGCTGAAATGAGCTTTCTGGTGGGGCTCTCCCTGAGAGATAGAGTGAGGAGCTCGGTCCTTCAGGAGAGGCTCGGAGTAGAGCCGCTTCTCTTTCACATCTAGAGGAGTCCGCTGAGGTGGCTATGACATCTTTTTCAGATGCCCCTTGGACGCCTCCCTCAGGAGGGGTTCCAGGCACGTGCCACCGGGAGGAAGCCTAGGACACGACCCAGGACACGATGGAAGGACTATGTCTCTCGGCTGGCCTGGGGACCGCTTGGGCTCCCCCAGCAGAGCTGGAAAAGGACTCTGATGAGAGGGAAGTCTGGGAGTCTCTAATAAGACTGCTGCCCCCCACCCGGTTCCGGATGAAGTGGGAGACGACGAGCACAAGTACGAGTGCTCCTCCATCAAGGACCAGGAGCCAGTGAATGAGGGTTAGTAAAGAGAAAAATGTCACGCTGGTGTTGGACACATCCACAGTGGAAATTTTACTCCAAAGATACAAATAAGTTCTAACATGAACACCAAGCGGAATGACAATAGGAAAAGATCAACTGTCTTTCAGAATAAAATTTATTTTGAATTTGACCGAATCTGATTGTAATCTTCAGTCTGACAAGTTTACATGAAAGATTTTTTTATCTGATTAGGCTTTCAATCCGATTAGTTGCGTCTACCGAAACGTAGCCAGTGATGGAAAAAAAACTTTCATTCTTATGGCTGCTTTTTCATTTTTTAAGCTGAGAAATAAAATAAAACTTTTAACCTCCTCTCGTCTCTGATTGTTGCATTACTAGGTGTTGTCAGTGTTTCAAGATGCGATTATCATTAGATTTATACATCATATATTACCTTTTCTTTGGTGTTGTGGGAAAAAAGATTTTATTATAACCAAGGCAACGGAGAAACTCAAATCAAGTCTTCTCCAAGGATTATGCATAGTTCTTATTACAAGTTAGAAGCAGTTGATTAAATGGTTTAAAACAGGAAAGCTCTCAATTGCAGTCATTTGTGTCATTCCAATGAAAGCACAAAAGAAATGCAAAAGACTAAAGTATTAAAGTAATTAAACAATGGCCACACAACAGTATAATTTTACAAATATATTTTCAAACAGCTTTAAAAAGAAACTGTAGATTGTTTTCACAAATAAACACAAATTTTGAGATGTTTAACACCATGAGTTTCCCACAAAATAAGTTTTAAGATGCTTTTAAGAGGGGAGTACTCAAATTCTTTCTCCACGTCTGACATGGAAGAGGTTTCTCACCAGTTTGGTTATAGTGGGAACCTGAAAATGACAAATCTGAGAGAAACTTCAGTCAGATGTCTTCCTAATACCTCTTTAAAAAAAACCTGCAAACAATAAGCTTTTTGTGGCAGTATAAAGGGCTCACTGACCTGTGTCAAACGACTCAGCAAGCGACCTGGGTCGCCTTCAAATCTCTCTGCTCCGATCGGTATACAGTGGGAATAGCAGACCCATGTTGATCCCATAACTTACATGCTACCCTTGAGCACAATGTACTTGTATCTTGCTGGTCGAGTCTGATATAACGAACCAACAGTCGTGGGCAGTATCGCCATTATAAGCAGCCTTGTTAATAGTTTAACTATATTTCTCAGTAGTGTGGTCTAACGTTGCTATTTTCCACACCAAACAGCTTTTCAGTACTGAAGCTACTTCAGGCCAAGCACCGGGGGTGGTGTTAACAAAAGCTACATTGTTCCTTTTTACTAAAAAATACTTTTAAAATAGTCTTATTTGACCCTTTACAACTAAAACATTGTTTGATTAGCAGATTAACAACTCAGTAGTCCAGCCCCGATGCATACCAGATAAGCAGAGGAGTGCAACAGTTCTGAGTTTTCGTCACTGATAGCAATATCATTAAAAAACTCCATAATTCCTCTTTAAAAACCCAATTCTTCTGTGGAAACTTCCAATGCAGACATAGCGGCAGTGAACCTGCCTTTTAACTTTGCATACCTATCATTCAAGAATTGTCTGATGCAGCAGGGATGTAAAACGTGCAGCTGGAGGAGGCAGAGGTAGAGCTGTTGTGTCCAAGATGTCCAACTCAAATTTAAGGACAGACATGAAGCTACATTCAGCTATTTACCAAAGTAGGTCAAACTTTTTTGCCAAATGAGAAAGGGACCAAATTCCAATTGTTAGTGGGTTAACATAGGTTTTTAAAAAGCAGGTTGACCTTGTGAAAGAGACCCCAGTACTAGGTAGTGAAAGTATCTTTACTACTTAAAAACTCATTGTAGTGTAAAAGAAACTTAAGATAAGGTTTCTAACCTGTGTGGGTTCTGCTGTGAACTTTAAAATGACTAATCTGAAAGAATCCCTTTCCACATATCTTGCATGGAAAAGGTTTCTCACCTGTGTGGATTTTGATGTGATCATTCAAGCTATTAATATGAGAGAAACTTTTACCACATGTCTTACATGGATAAGGTTTTTCACCTGTGTGGGTTCTGGTGTGAACATTTAGATTACTAATCTTGGTAAAACTTTTTCCACACGTCTTGCATGTAAAAGGTTTTTCACCTGTGTGGGTTCTGATGTGATCATTTAAACTATTAATATGAGAGAAACTTTTTCCACATGTCTTACATGGAAAAGGCTTCTCACCTGTGTGGGTTCTAATGTGAACATTTAAATTACTAATCTGAGAAAATCCTTTTCCACATGTCTCGCATGTAAAAGGTTTCTCACCTGTGTGGGTTCTGATGTGAAACTTTAAACTGGTAATTCGAGAGAAACTTTTTCCACAAATCTTACATGGAAGAGGTTTCTCACCGGTGTGTGTCCTGATGTGATTTTTTAAATTGCTAATCTGAAAAAATCCCTTTCCACATGTCTTGCATGTAAAAGGTTTCTCACCTGTGTGGGTTCTAATGTGATAATTCAAACTATTAACATGAGAGAAGTTTTTCCCACATGTCTTACAGGGAAAAGGTTTCTCACCTGTGTGTGTTCTGATATGAACATTTAAATTACTAATTCGAGAGAAACTTTTTCCACAAGTCTTGCATGTAAATGGTTTCTCACCTGTGTGGGTTCTGATATGATCCTTTAAACTACTAATCTGAGAGAAATCTTTCCCACACGTCTTACAAGGAAAAGGTTTCTCACCGGTATGGGTTCTGATGTGAACATTTAAATGACTAACCCGAGAGAAACCTTTTCCACATGTGTTGCATGTAAAAGGCTTATCATCTGTGTGGGTTAGGTAATGCCGTTTCATGGTATACTTGTTCTTATAAGATCCCCCACAAATGTCACATGTGAAAGACCTGTTCTTTGGGTCATTTTGAGACTGGCTGTCTGACACCGTGAAACTACTTCCTTCCTGATCTTTCGTCTCAACTACAGGCAAGATATGGACAGAATGTGACTTCTGAAGAAGCTGCTCATTGTCCTGACTGCTGTGTAGATCTCTCTGTTCTTGTGTTAAAGCTATTGGTAACCATAGTTCATGTTTATGCAGTGGAGATTCTGGTTCTTGCTTTAGTTCAAACAGTGGAGATGCTGGTTCTTCCTCTTCTTCTTTAATATATGTAGGTCCTGGTTCATCCTGTTTTTCAATCAGTTGCAAATCTAGTTCCTTCTGTTCCTCTTTAGCCCATGTAGACTCGGGTTCCTCATTTTCTTCTTTGATCACAGGAGGCTCTAGGTGTTCTTCTTCTTGTTTAATCCATTGAGGTTCTCTCAGTTCTTTATTAGGAAGAGATGGGTTTTCTGTCTTAATCTCATCCCCTTTAGTCCATTGAGGTACTACTTTCTGTTGTTCATGACAGGACCTTCTGTCCTGGTTATGGAGCTGCTGGATAGCCAAAATTTCTTCCTCATTGGAGACATGTGGCTTTTGGAGTTCTGTGGGGCACAAACACAGATCATAATTATAACGCAACGATCCTCTTTTTCACTGCTAGCTGAAAGATAGGAGTACATTATTAAAAAATTTAACCAGTTATTTTTCACTTTCCTGAGTCTTAACTTACATGTATAGCAGAGTCCAGTCTGAGATTTGTTTGGCCGGTGAAAGTTGTGGTCTTCCTAATTTAATACATTGTCATTTTCAAATCACAAAGTCTGGAGTCTGGAGTCCACAAAGAAGCCATTGCATTCATCCCTTTCACTACTCAGTCCCAGCAGGCAAATCTATTATGGTAATCCTGTTAACCGGTCCCCACATATTGAAGTTTATTCAAAGAAAGATTCTCGGTCTTAAGCTTCTCCAAAGACACAATTGAAAGGAAATGGACAATATTATTCAAAGTTTACCTAATTCATATTCAATTCAGAAAACTACAACTTTGCTAAAATTCACTGACTATTCGTGACTGGTTGCGTAGTTTTTTGATTGCATCTGTCGGCGTGGAATCTCTCTGCTATCAACAACGGCTTTGACTCAAAGTCTTCAGAACAGTCACTACCTCGTCAAACATCTTGTCCAAGGGTTTGTGGGGCTATATGCAAGGACTTATCCATGTTACCTGGATCAGGGTATTGATGGAAATACCTTCGACAACACTTTACAGAGCTGCCAGCTCACATTGTTGTGTTATTTTAAATACAAAGTTAAGAAAACACTGTAGTGACAAGATCTGGCGATGGAGATAGAAAAAAACGACCTCCTTAGATTCAAATGTGATCTTGTTCACCTGTGCTCACATTTTTAACTCTTCTCCAAAGACATCATTGGTAAGAAATGGACTGTAAGAGAACAAAAACGTCTAATCTTCTAAAAACAAAGGCCTATCTGGCTTTTCTGGGGTTTAGCGTCAGACAAACTAGAAGGGCAGCGGATCGGAAGTACTCTAGTTTCCTGTGATCAATGGCGATATATGTAATTTATTTTTAGAATGAAACTTAAGTGAACAAAAACAAAATTCTTTTATTTTGTAAGAAAAACATAGATAATAGACTTTTAGGCCAAATCATCATTCCCTAGTTACAATGTTTTTGTTTATTTACACACTGACATATTGCAGAGAGCTTAATCTGCCTCATATTTTGTAAAGGGGAGCTATGCTGCTGTGTGCAAGTCGTGCTTGCTTTGTTTACTGTAACAACAGCTTCTGATGTCATCACGCTCTTGTGCATAATACTGTATTCAAGGAAAATTGACCACGCTTTCACAATATGTCAGTTTTTGTTCAGTCCAAAATAGTTTCAGCCTTTCAACTGCACCTCTTACAGTTTTCATCTGAACCTTTGTTTTATTTTCATTACCTATTACACTTTAATGTAAAAATTCCACCTGTATATAAGTCATCCTGATTGTAAATAAGTCACCCTAAATCTACTGTGCTAACTTCCTTGTATTTTTTATCCATTATTTATTATCTTTAATTTTGTGTGATTTTTTGCTTGTCTATCCTTAATGCACCTTTTCCTCCTTGTTTGCACCTT
>JAUZNJ010028474.1:6006-41552 GCA_034780135.1 Jordanella pulchra | reverse complement strand
TTTAAAAATCATACATTGTATTTTTCTGGATTTTTGTTTTAGATTCCATCACTCACAGTTGAAGAGAACCTATGATAGAAATTACAGACTTCTACATGCTTTGCAAGTGGGAAAACCTGAAAAATCAACAGTGTATCAAATACTTGTTCTCCGAACTGTAAACTAGATGAGTTTAGCACCTTTTTATGGTAAAACTCACATGAAGAGCTCTGTTCAGATAACTAAAGAACTTGGATTAAAAAGGGGGCTGACCAGATATTTCAAAAGCATTCCTCAAGTTTTCTCCATCTTCGATTCTAGAGATGAGCATTCCTGATAATGGCATCTTCCCCTGCAGACAATGAGAGGAGGTCATCTTTTGTTATTGTGGGAAATAAAAATGACAATTTTTAGCCAAATATGAATCCTTGTACAACGTAGTGAAGTTTCAATTGCTGTGAGTCTACCTGGTATATGAACCCGCTCATCCTGAGGCTCACTGAGATCATGAGCAGAGTGTGAGGAAACAGGAGGAGGTAGCATTCGCCTGACTCCTGAAAGACAAAGTTGTTTTTTTACTCATCACTCATTACTCATTTTATTCATCACAGCCTTTCAACAGGTGAGAAATACAACTCATTATCTCCACGTTCTCAGGGTTTTCTACCTGGCAATTTTGCGTGTGAACTTTGACTTGAGACATATGTAGAACTGGGCCGAGAGTTTTAATATCGTCTCCCTCCCAGTTTCTGATTGGCTCCGTCAGAATCTCCAGCTCCAGGCCCTTTTTTTTCCTCACCTCATCACATTCAGTCTTGCATAAAAAAAAAAAAAAAACAAACACAGGTGACAAAAAAACCAACAAAAACTCAGCAGAATGGGATCAAAGTCATTATTGTACCGCTGGTAGAACAGGTTCAACTTGTGGCAAGAGAAATGAAAAAGAGGTACTCTTACTGCAAGGCTTTTGAAGGCTGCCATGGCAGCACTGAGGTCGGCTCGGTCAGGGTGTTGCTCCTGAAACGAATTCAGAAAATCAAAAACAAGAACATTGGTCTGCTTAAGCTCTGAGCCTGTGAACTCTTACATCCATGTGTCTTTCCAGTTCTTTCAGCAGCGCTGGGTATCTTTCCATTCGGATGAAGGGTTTACTCAAACTAGTTGTTAGTGTCCAGACACCAGGACTGGGTGCTCCCTTTGACTCCATAAATTCCTCAAGATCCTTACTGAGAGACACATCAGCAAACCTATTAACTCTAATTTGTCTCTAGTTTATGACATGCTTAAGGTTTGCGTCAGGCCATACCTGTGCTGTGTGAGCACACTGACTGCAGATGGGTGATTGGAGCAGTAAGCCAGATATATGGTCTTCATCTGAGGCATCAGGCTCAGGAAGAACCCTCCGATTCTCTGCTGGCCCTCCGCAAGTCTGCGCAAATTTGTTATATTAGACTGGATGAAAACAATTTCATCACTTTCATTGAACAGAAAAAAGGTTAAAACAATCATTAAAATGTAAAATTTAAAACACAAATCACCACTAGATGTCTCTGTTGCTACTTTTACTACAACCCATGTCTTAAGAAAGGAAGCATGATGTCATTTAAAAAAACTGTAGGGAGGGACAATCAGGATTTAAAAAAAAAATACAAAAAAGTGCTCAAGTTTTAGGGTTAGTTTTTAATTGTAAACAGTTTTAAACCTGACAGAAAATTAAAGAATTTTACAGACAGAAAACCAAACATAAAGACTGACTTGGTCTGTTCATCCAATGACTGAACAAGCATCTGCTGAAAGGTCGAGATCTCCTCCAGATTCCCCTGAATATGACTGATGTCAACACTGCTGAGTCTGCTTAACCGCAAAACAGGAAGAAAATAAACAATGACACATACCTCCTCCTGGTATATTGTTCAATTCTGTCTATTTTTATGATTCACAACAAATGTCTCAAGACACCTCACAAAAAAAGAAAAAGAAAATTCTGTAGAGCATCAAATAGAGGAAATGCGAGGAGGACCAACCTTTCTGTGGGGTGAAGTGAGCGAAGGTATGTCCCCAGGAGACTTTGCAGCTCCCTCGAATATTCACTCTCTGCCTCCAGGATGTTCTGTAGCACCTATTGGAGATGAAATGTTAGGAAATTGAATATCAAGATTTAACCTTTACTTGTTTTTATTTTCCTTTTATTCTATTCTACACTTTCCTTGCCTTGCATTTCATAGCTGCCTATGTTTTCTAGGAATCTTCTTTACGCAAATGTACAAAATTGGAACATTATGACAGTTGGGAAATCCCTACATTTCAAACATTCTATTAGCTCTTTTATTCACCAGTAAGAAAACTTGCATTTTCATACAAAAGCCAAACAAAAAATGTGTGTAAGGTTGAAGTTAGGGGGAGCTAAGAGTCAACTAACCCTCCAACCATTAAAGAGTAGTGATCTACGACTATCTACAAACGGTCTGGTAAATATCAGATCAGAAAGTAGGTCATGCTATCAGTTACACTTTCACTTCAAAGCGGCATCTTTTGACAAGTTATCTCCCACAGTTCAGACAGAGCATCTGAACATCGCTAGATGAGATTGAGTTAAATATCTAAGTAGGTCTGTGGATTCTGTTGAATGAGCTTTTATGACAGAAAAACATGTAGGTTAAAGTTTTAAATTTAGAGAAAAGTGATGTATTAACTAACTTCATTGACCTAAAGCAACTCATCTTTCAACTGCAATCAAAACAACTTTGAGATTGTGTAACCATAGCTTAGGTTTACATGTTTTTGTGAAAATATACATAGTTATTACACAAAACAGGTCAGGAGATGTACTGTGAATAAAAAAAGTATCGTGAATAAATGAAATGAAAACGCCTAAAGCTGATATTTTCTACCGATCTGAGCTTCTTTCCTGCTGTCTTTTTAAAAAGTAAAAACTGGATCATATTTTTTTTTTATATGTGTCTTTTGCATTAGTGTCTAGGAACAGTTTTTACTTCAGGCTCGACCTGTACGCCTGTGTATAAAGAACACTCAGGTTCCTCGACCATACATAAGACTGTCTGCAGAGACTGCAACATCTTGCTACATTATTAAAAACACTCCTGCACCAGAAAGAGCCCACCCCGAGGCAAGGCTGCCCCAGAAACCACTGGGACGGAAGGAATAACCTACATTAGAGTGGCCGCACTCTGTCACACAGACCTGACGGTGCCATGTGGACTCCACAAACAACGCTTATATACATACACAGACATGGCTATAAAATCAGCCATTGAAAGTGTAAATGAAAAACAATGAGAATCATTCTTTAGCTAGGCTAACATCCAAAGATATACCAAAAAACAAACAGAAGAAGCTTTTTCTTTAACATGAAACTGAAACCAAGAGAGATTCTTAAAGACTCAACGGTCAACCCAGTTCTTAACTGTCCAGATGGAAGGCTTTCAACTGATGTCTAGATGTTTGATTTTAATAAAGCATTAGGAAAAAACAATAAGAGGTTTGTTTTCTAAACAAAAAACTACTCACCACATTATAATAGGTCTTGGAGATGATGGTGGTGTCAAAACCTTTAGGGGGACTTTTTAGAGTCCCACACTTTTGCTTGTCTGTTTTGTCTGAAAACAGAAAAAAAAGGCAGGTTTTATTCCTCCTAAGTGAAGCATAAGATGGGACGTGTTTAAAGTACGACAAAGAATGTATCTTGGTATATTAGACAATACACGAAAATTATTTTTCAATAATTTAATTTGATTAGTGAAACTCCAAATATATAGACCAATTAGACACAATGTGATACGTTTAAAGATTGTATACTGATTGACAATAAGGGGTTAATAAAATCTCAAAAACTTCCCTTAAAATTGAACTATGTCAAAAGCATATTTAATATTTATTTTCTTTAAAGGGCTTTTAAACGATTGATTGCTTCGGCCAATAAAACCCCCAAATAAAGGGTAAGACATAAAAGATCTTTGTTAAAAGAAGCTGTTGTAGTGCTGTAAAATAACGGAAAGTTAGGTGGAAGGAAAAAGTGCGGTAAAAATAAAACCCGACACAAGCAACATGTAAAAGCAAACTGTGAAGCAAAGCACATTCAGCTATTTTTATTTAGACGGTTAGTATCAAGCTGGTTCCTTCAACATGAGCACCAAGTCCAAGCATTCAGATCAGTGAGTCATAACTGTGCGCTCAGGTAGCAGTATCCATGCTCACATATCAGTGCTTTAGCTCTAGTAAGGAAATTTAGTATTGAACATAATAACATAAAAATAAAAAATGAAAATTATTTGGATAGACACAGATCTACACCATTCATGTGATCACTAGGTGACCAACAGTGAATTCCATGAAAGATGACATATTTTAATTTCTGTAAATGGAAAAACCTACTCACAGTAGAAATTAAGCCAAAACTAAACATATCTAACTCCTAAAGTTTGAACAGATACCCTTTTTATTTTTACATGTTTGACCCATTATAAAGAATTTAAAATATAAAATAAATGTATTTTTTAAGTTGAAATACATTTTTTTTAAGGTTTGCTAGCTTACTAAGAGCACCTCTGTTTAGATTAAAGCGTCACTGTCTTTTAGCTACTAGGGGCTCTAGACCTGTAATTTGACAGTTCAGTCCCCCTGAAAGCAACAGATAAGACTTCACCGTTGGTGAATTTAATAATAGATTAAATACTAAATCAGAAAACTAAAAATAATTCTGTGTTGTTGCCTATTAACTGTGTAGCTTACTTGGCTTTGGTGTGCATAGGGAGCTCAGACTGCAGTGAAGCGGTCAATAAAACAATTCAGTGAAAGATCAGAACCTGTTGAGTCACATATGTGAGTTTTTGAAAAGAGCAGCCAGCACTCAGCATCAATATGGCCCAAGTGCTGAATATTGACCGAAAAAATGATTTAGTACAGCTCAGAATAAGCTACTATTTAGGTCAAACATTACGCATTGTTGCTTTAATCAATTACTAAAATAATCGATAGCTGCATGCCTAGTTAGCAGTAAGGTTGGATATCGAGAATCTATAGGAACCAGTTCTAACCTTTCAATTCTCCTGGATTTGTTCAGTTCTTTTATGTTTTGATGCCTACTCTGCAGACAGGAAATAGAAGCTGCCCAATACCAGCGAAGAAGAATCCACAGCAGTGTGTGAGCAATTATCTGTTTGCACGGCAGCATTCGAAAGTCCGGCTTAAATTTAAATGACGAGTCCACTTCCTGCAACACTACACAGGTTTTGTGCTGAAGTAGGTTCCCAGAGGAAATTAGTTTCTCCTCCTAATTCGTAGCGAACCTTCTGCAGGGAGATATTTTCTTACGTCTTCACAGATACTTGCCTCGTTTCCTATGCGTTCCGAATAGAATGTAAAACATTTTAACGTATACTGTAGCTGCCGAACTTATAAATATTGCTTGTTTAGGTTTATTTAGGATCTGTTTCATTTTATAAAACCCACTAACTGAACAATGGAGTATCTGATCTGATTAGTATTAATTTTGTGTAAAAAGTACAAAAAATAAAATATTACTACTTCTATGACTAGCTGAGTGGAACTGAGGTGCAGTAAATGATGCCAATGATATAAATTCTGTCAGAATGCCTTTCCCGCAGCACTGCTTTTTCTTCCTGCTAAGACATTCCTCCTAAAATCGACACACTCAGAATCAGGTAAATAAAATAATAAGATGGTCTTATACGACATAAATACCTGCAGAATCAGACATTAGATATTTGTAAATGGGTTTTAAAGAGGTTTCAAACATTAATAAAGCTCCATGGGAAAGTGCAACCCAGTGAAACTAAAATTCATATGAATATTTTAGAGATCATAACTTGACATTTATCTATTAGTTAAAAAGAACAATGTGATCATTTTAACTAAGGTTCACACAAAATTAGATTAGGAATTTTATTTTATTGAGAAGTTCCGAATATTTTAACCAGACATAACTCAGTTAGCCAGCTTCATATCATGTAAACTTTTATGATTCATTTTCTTAATAGAAGCAAAATTGTAAATAGGTACCAGAATCAAAGAGAGGAAACTGAACCAAAATAGTTTAAATTCAAACGATGCCCAAACCTAATTAGCAATTCGTTATAAATCACTAGAAATTAAAGAAAAAAAAACAAATATAATCCTTCTGTTTGTAATCAATCTTTATATTTAATATTTATAGTCTTTATGCTGAATTAGTACCATAACTTTTCAGAGACTGAGCTGAACATGTATCAATTTCTTGCACTGGAGGCAAAAGTCCCATTATTTCCACACAGCATTTATCTAGATGACATAATGTTATAATAGCTCATTTCATGATGTCTTGATCTTTCACATTTACTTAGGGTTTAAAGCTAACATGCTGACTAGCAGGCATTTTGTATATTATTCCAGTTAAATGTTGAACAAAATCATATAAAGCTGTTGTACTTTGTAAATAATGAATATCTCTAATTAAACAAGAGAAAAAAAAGCTCATAATGAATATATCAGTTTGAACAGATATGTATCTTGTTGTCGTTTTCTGCTGTTAGATTTAAGTCAGGAAGTTCCTTTCTAAGCAGCAACACAGGAACTTCCTTTCTTTGTGTCCATCTGGAGCTTCCTGTCGTCCCTTATCCAGAAGCAACACAGCAAACCAAGACATTTGTATGAGCCACGAGGAGAGGGTCATTACATGCCATGACTGCAGAAAGCAGCAGATGCACATAATCAATAAGTTCAGTTCTCACTCTTTCTTTTGTTTTTTAAACCAAGGTATGCAGATTATTCCCGACATAAAAAAAACATGTAATTTTGATAATTACCAAGTTAAATAATGTGAAAGCATTTACCTTTAACAACTTAAAACTCCCAGTTTGCTTCCAGGACAATTCCACCACTTAGGTTAAATAAAAACCGAAAGAAAGGAAGTAATCATGAGTAAAAAGAGAGTTGCAGGAAGCTAAATTGTATCTGTCTGTGGCTTTTTTTAGTGCTTATACTACTTATAATTTTGATTACATATGTGTATACAGATTTAAATGAAGTTTAGTTTTACATTTTTAATTTATTTTATTGTATTTTAACTAATCAATATTAAGACTTTAAATAGATATGACACAGCTGTGGAAGTTAAGGATGACATTCCACTGAAATACACAGAGAATCCAAAGGTTGCAGTACTTGTCTGACAATAAGAGCTGCACCCACCGCTTCCTCTCAGCTCCCGAACATAGTTACTGGGGAACCACCCAGTCTTGCCTTGCAGTGAGCCTTCCCACCAGCCCCCCTCCTCCTGCCTGCTCACAGAGATGATGTCACCCTTGGAGAAGGAGAGTTCGTCCTCATTGGTCGCCTGGAAGCGAAAACGTGCTTTGACCAGCAACTGGCCACACACGCTGCCATCTGACATGTCCTACGGAGGAGCAAACGTACAGACAGACACGTGTTTGATTTCTGTTATTGATAGCGATGAAGCTGTGAAGGAGGCCCTGGCAGTGTGACTCACCAGGCTGCGATACTGAGGCTGCTGCAGCTTAGATGAGCGACTTTGAGTGTTCAGAGAGTCAAACGATTTGATTCTTAAACTCGAGGAGTGCGGCACGCATGAGCCGACTCCAGAGCCTCCCAGATCTGCAGGGAAACAACAGAATCAGACAAGATTGCAGATATGTATACAAATTATGGTCCAAAACACCTCACTTTTACCTTCGGTAGCTTTGTTAAGAGCGACTAAGGAGTTCAGTACTTTGGAAAAGTTCAGTCCCTGCAGGAGGTCGTTCACTTCAAAAGGCTTGGAAAATAAAAGATAAACAAGATTTATTAGTATCTCTTACTTACATAGTATAAAGGTTTAAGCTAAAACAGAAAGAAACACAAACAATTAAACAAACAAATAAATAATAATAAATAAATATTTATAGACAGAAATAATCTGACATCTGATGATTTAATTTGAGTTTTATTTAATTTAATTGATCTAATTAAACAGATTTAATTTACTTTAGTCTGCTTCTGATGATTGAATTTAGGCAACATTTCATTTCCCTTTGGGGTAAATAAAGTATTTTGAATTGAACTGAAGTTGTGCTTATTTTTGTGCAGGGCTGGTGAAAGTTTTGGACATTCATTTTTAGTAAATTATTTTAAACCTTTAACTAATGCCGGATCACTTAAATGAAAGATTTCAAATATTTGGTTTTGGCCTAGTCAAAGTCTGCACTTAAAACCACTGAGATGACAATAAAAAAAAAAAAAAAACGTGTCTTTTTCAATAACCCCCTTGAAGAAAGTGGATCTAAAAACAAATGAACAGACAGGCGGGGAAACCTGTATCCAATGGAAAAATTCATCTTTAGTTCTAACAAGGTGGCACAGCCCTCGTTACTGGTTTACATCTTTTCATGCTCGCATGGATAACGTCCTCCCTCTGAAACATCTAAGGGATAACGAAAACAAAACAAAAAAAAATCTGTAACGAGGCAAAAACCTTTTTCACAGCGCTCAAACTCTTAAGACAAATTTTGTCTCCATCTGTTGCGTTAAAAAGTATTTGTTTAAAATGTTGCTCGCTTAAAAGTTCATCTCACTATAAATCAAGCAAGAACAGAGCCAAATGGAGCATTAATGCTCTGATCCAACTTTAGCTGGAAGGAGGATTAAGTCTGAGCTGCCTCTTTTAATCGCTCAATCGCACACGTTACTGGAAACACACAGAACCACGACCCAAACACCTCAGAAGCTCCTAATCCTGTGTAAACCACACACTCTTACAAACGTCTGTATTTCCAAATAGTGAAGATGGAGCCATGAGGGACTTTAAAGGGCTTATTATTTCAGATCATCTGCTGGCAAAGTTTTCAGTTTTTGCACATTTTTAGGGGGGACATTTATAGAGGCTTATTAAACAGGTTAAAGAACTAATCGGGTAAATGGGATATTCTGGCACAAAAAAAACAAAACAAAACCTGCGCATAACAAGCATGTAGCGCTTTCGGTCATTGCTAATCACCGTTTTAAGGCGCTCTCTTTGATTCATCTCTACCCACTTGACGTTAGTCCAACAGACTGTCAGAGAGCTTCAACGTTTTGGTGGCCGTGCCCAAGTGTTTTCTAAAGTCCAAAAGCAGGAAACATTAAAGTACTTCATGCTCCCCTCTGCTGACAAGCTTTACAGAGATGCCAACCATTTGGAGGATCAAACATACCAGGAAGTGGAGCTAAAAGAAGATAATCAGAATTTAAAAAGGGTAGAAATGAAACAGACAGAAACCAAAAACGCTACTTTAACACATGAGGAAATTTAGTGTGTTTGGAGCATCGATCTCAGGTTGTTTGCTGAATTTGCTAAATAAAATACTGTTACCTTTATTTTAAATATATGAAATGTTGGTTTTATTTCAATAAGACGCTTTAGTATATCTTAGGAATAAAACCGATACGTTATTAATATCATTATCAGCCTGATATATAGACAACTCTAAATCTGGTATCGGTAAAAGTGAGCTTGATCCACAGTGACAGAGGTATTTAGTCTTCTTCTTTAGACTTCTCTATTCAGTTTTCTGTAGATATTCAAAATAAAGTTTTAGAATCTGACTGAAATTAAAAAAATAATAAAATAAAAAAGGGCATCCCTATATTTACTTTTTATTCTTAAATATCAAAAATCTTTTGAATTGCTCATTAGTAGATATTTTTTATTATGCCCATGCATATATGTTTATAATGTTGAATACACATAAATAAGGATCTGTGTCTTTATTGGTTGTTGGCAGATATATTTGCAGATGAGTCAGTTATCTGTTCATCCAACTTTGTCCAGATCTGCTACAAATAATCCAAACATCTTTGATCGCTGAGGTCGGGTCCGTTGCTATTACACAACAACAAATCTTTATGCCGACAGAAAAGAATACTGACAAAGAATTTCACAAACTGGGAATCGGTGCAAAAAAATCTTTAAAAAATAAATAAAAATGTTTTGCGTATCATGGCAGCACCTTCTGAGAGGCTTTTTTTTTTCTACAACTTGTGCTGTATATAAACTCAACTATTGCCAAATATTGCTTCTACACACACTGGTCTTCACTGGTGGTCCATTAAAATCAAGAGGTGTTGCTTGTTTATTATAACAAATATATAACTAGGTTTCTTTATTTTACAATTCTAGCTTCACATAGATCAAAGACTCTGCAAAAACAATGCTTACAGGACTAAAGGCAAGGGAAACATTTGGGTGCAAAGGAAAAACAAACTCCATGAGCTTATACTGTACCAAAGCTAAGTCAAAACTCAAAAGAAAAGTTGGACTTTGCAGGACTTTTGCAGGTGACGTATTAAAAGTGAGATCTGTAAAGAGCTACTGGCAAAGGGATTGATGCTATTTTTGAACTTCTCCCTTTTTTATTTAGCTTTAACAGAAATTAAGAAAAAATTAAGAAAAAAAAACAGATTTACAGTCTAAAAAAACAATTTTCTATCAAGATTATTAAAATGATTAAAGCGAAATATTGTTGGTATCAATTTAGTCAGATTATTCTAACAGCTCTGTTCTATAAAAGCAACATCACAAACCCTCAACTTTATCTACAACCACATTTTCACGTAAAGCAGCAGTTTTTATCCGACTGCTTGTGCAGCTTTTGTTAATCGCAGCCTCGCATCGCCTCTGGACGTCGTCTATCTAATCCTCTTCTGTAGGACTCTCAGTCTGGCCTTTTCCTCTGCCTGCTTCACGACTGTCTGGGGGAATTATTCCTGACTGCTCGTAATGGAGACCGTGGCTTCCACTGAGAAGGCTGCCGTTCCTCTAATCAACCTGATTGGAAAATCCACTGGATGCCTGGCAGACCACATTTTATCAGCCCACCCATCCCCTCCCCCTCAGCTCATCTTTTTATGCTCTCACCGTCACCCCTCGAAGATTCAAGATTTTATTCTTTTTTTTAAACCCATCTATCTTGTCTCAATTACCTTCCAAATTCAGTATAAAACCTTTTTAAAAGTGCAGCAAGATCTCTTCCATCATTATCCTTCTGCCCTTTTCCCACAGCTAAGATCAATACTGTGTGAGTTTGTGTGTGTATGTTGATCATTTTGTACAGTATTCACCAGATCTCCCCACACACTCACTGAGAGGGAGGTCATAACCTGTCATGACCTACTTAGAAATGCAAACAGACACAGGCATACGCCCTGTGTTGAGCTTTTGAACTCTGATAGAAACACAAATACTGAACCGTTCTTGGATTTACTTACTCTACAATCGACTAAAAGAAGATTAAAAACATCAAACTGCACCACGATCCTCTTCAAAACATAAACAAGACCCGATCGTTTGATAATCAGTTTCCCAGACTGAACATTTCTGCCAAGTAAGAAAAAAAAAGGAAGCATCTATCAAAGTGAATCTGTGTCTCCTGTTTCCATAACTACCACTGAACCACAGGCGGCACATACATATTTTGGGAAAAGACTAAAATAATCTTTCTCGCTTGTTTTATATCAACAACAAGAGCATTTGCTTTCCCGCAGATTCCTTCTGTTGGGTTTTATTGTTTATTCACACTTACAATGTTTAGAGCCGGCAATATTAGGCAAAGGTAAATTGAGTAAAATAACAAATATGTATAATAAAAAATTAAAAAATGAATAAACATTTGTGATAAATGAGAATATATTTTTGATTTTTAGCCACCTGTTGTCTAAAGAACATACGATTTTTAAACATAAAGAGCCTGTTGAAGTTCACACTCCTAACATTTCAATGAGATTCAACTCTGAACTTTGACTAGGCCACCAAAAAAACAGATTTTTGGGTGCGGTTTTTTCACGAAATGCTGTTTTTTTGTCCCAGATGTGATATGATGTTAGAGAATACTCTCACTCTGTTGTGCTGAGTTTGTTTGTGACCTCTTAGATTGGTCATTTATGCACTCTTGTAGTAATTATTGTACAGCCTGGTAAAGTTCCCCTCTACTTTTTTTTTTTTTGCTCTATTTAAATGTGGATAATGCCTCTTGACTAGTCTTCTGCGAATCTTAAACCCATTGAAATATCTCCAAAATTGACAGCAACTGTATTTCATCATCCGTTTTTGGATTTCTTGAGATTAACACTAATTGCTTTTACATACTTTAACCAACATCATTTTGTCAGACAGGTTACATTTAGGTGATTTCTCAATTCCAAAAGTCTGGAAATCACTCCTGAGTTCAAGAAAAACAAGTTAGTCATACTTCATTGGCAATTCAACGAGTGGTAGGGAGTATATTTCATTAAAATTATCTTTGATTTTAAGATTTGTTTTCCAAAAGGTACGTCTGCTAAACAACGCAGACAGCGATAGAGCTATGCTTTCAATAAGCTTTGATGAAGAGAAAAACGACTAAATACAACCTGAAGTAGGACTGGGAAAGTATTAAATTTTACTTTTTGTAGATCGTGATCCAAAGTGATAAAAGACACACTAAAAACATTGATATGCTTCCAGAATAAACGCCCGTTTCTGCAGTAACGGCTGCTGTCTCGCGCTCTCACAGCTCAGCAGCTTGAAGACATCATGAATAAACCCAAACAAGTCGTTTCAAAGAAGGATTTATAGAAAAAAAGCAGAGCTAAATCTGTTTTCCCGAACACTTTAAATAAATAAATACCGATAAAACTCACCTCCACACCGAAAGCTCCGCAGCCCTTAATAAACTCCGCAATGTTCCTTTGACACTCGCTGTCGCTCCTCGGCTCCTGGAAAAACTATGAAATAAAAAAAGGTTCAGTTTCAAATACTCTTGAAAAATGTTAACTAATTCCGACTAACTTATTTTAAACAGGTTTTCTAGTTTAAAGTATTTTTTTTACCGCAGGCGTAATAGGTGCACTTGCCACTTGCAGCTTTCCAGGATCAAGTAAGCTAATAAGGACAACTTCCGGTTTGAAATAAAAAAATAAAACGAAGAAAAATTCCAAACAAATTAAATAAGTGAATTTCTATTGTTTGGTTATGAATGTAACATTATAATAATGTATCGAGTACTTAAATATTTGCCTGTACAGTAATTTCTATAATATGAAGCGGTTGATTCCGTTGATTTTTTTTTTCGGAATTTGTTTTGAAGGGCACATTCCCGCACCTTTTGGCTTAATTTTTTGTTTGCTTATTTATTTATTTAATTTATTTTCTGTGTTGTCTTAAGAGAAGCTACTTTGATTCAAGTCTCCAGCCCATAGCTCTAGCCTATCTTTTCTGTAACTGGGTAAACTGAAGGAGGATGTGACGTTGACAGGTTCATGGTCCATTGTTCATAAATTTAAGAGGCGTGGTTAGATATGTTTGTGTAACATAAATGCAAAGTGTTAATTCTTGTAGTTCTTGTTAGTTTGTAGTGTTTTTCATCCTGCAGTTTATTTTTCGTCAGGCTAAGTTACGGGAAAATAGCGAAATTATTATTTAATACAGATTAGTCCTACAGTTTCTTTTAATATGTTTTCCAGCTTAATGAAGTTGACAAAAATGACCTCCATCAGAATGAACCAATAAAAGTTGATAGCAATTTAAACAATAGTTTAATGCAGTTTACTAAATTCAATAGAAAGCATATTCACATGCTTTTATGCATAAACAGAGAAAGATTTGTGTTTCTTTTATTTATGGGTTCGTTTTTTGTTTTTTTGCTGGATTTACAACCAAAAACCACACCCCCTCCTATTTTTCCCTTCTAAATGTTCAAGTCCCCTGATTATTTATTTATTTATTAAGGTCAAAATTGGATGTAGCAGGTCAGACCTCACAGTAAGGTAATATCAATATTGGTCGGTGTATTTCTAATAAACTATCAATGTCTTTTTTTCCTTGTTTACATAGCTGTAGTTGTTGGCACTACGGTTCTGTAGTTCGTTTTAGATTATTTTACTTCCTTCTCCTGTCATCCATATTATTTGTAGCTTGTTTTCAAAATAGATGCAACTAACCCTTTTTTTAGATTAGACACAGTAAGGACAACCACAACAATTTAACAGTGAGCTGAACAATAATTGTGATTTGTATAGTTTCCCTTTTTTTTATGTCTTTACAAATGAAAGAGAAAAACTAAGCGTGCAGTTTTCCATAGCTGTTCCATGTTTTTTTTTTTAACAGTTTTCACTTATTTTGCTGAATAATGCTTTATCCTGTTTTATTTTTTTCAATCACATTTTTCTATTATTTGCACCTAAAAGCCGCCTAGTTTAAAAACAAATAAATCTATCATGTTTTAGTTGTTTTTATATAATTTACTCCGCCTTTTATCTATCTTACTTTGTCCAGCGTCCCAGGTCTGAGTCGCTCCAGCAGCTTGCACAGCACCGCTCCATCCTGCAAAGACGCCTGGAGGAAAGCCTCTGGATCCGAGACGCTTTTCTTGGGAGACTCAAGGACCCCTAGAGTAATAAGCCACGTTACCGTCTGCTCGGTCGAAGTCATTTTTTTTTTTTTTTTTCTTATCAGATTGTCCTTAAACAGCAGCCCTGGTGGCCCAACAGAGGCTCAGGCAGCCCAGCCTCTTTTAAACATGAAGCCGGATGAAAACCCTCAGCTTGGATCCAGAAGGACAGAGCTGGAAGAAATAAGATCCCTCTTGCCTCCCCCTCCTTTCTCTTCCTCTCCTTCCCAAAGGATGTTGGTATCACCTTGCCTTGTGGACAGCTGTAGCAGCCAGCAGACTCACAATCAAACAAGAAGCTGTAACTAAGCATTTCCTTTAGTGATTTACAAAATAAAAGCCTCCAAGCAGAAAATCTGAACTGCCTCTTTCATACTATTCTTGACATCATTCCATATATTTAGCACTTTTCTTTTTTTAACGAGAGGAAAAGAAATGTAATTATGATGTTTCTTGGTACAAAGAATAAAACATTTAAAGTAGATATCCCAGATACCTCTGGGAGTGGTGGTTCTTAAAGTTATAATTATGCTGCTTTCGCACTATTTTTTGACACAGCTATTTTTCTCCAGTTTTCTTTCAGTATAATGCAATGCTTGAACAACTTCTTTGTTGACAACATGCAACTGCAAACAGTTCAAAGGTGTTTGAATTGATTTAGATGCATCTCTACAATACAATATAGATCATTTCTTTTAATTCAACATGCGATATAACATGACAGTGACATAAATCCATGTTCAGCAAGGCTAGCAAGGGGTGTAATTTGCAGGAGGGTTTGGGGTTTATGACCTCTTCTCATCCAGTCATTATAAGCCCCCTAAATAATATCAGAATGTTAATCATTTATAAATACATCTTATATGAATGATTGGTTTCGTTTTAATTTGTTAGCAAAATAAATTAAATATTAGTACCACACTACCCGTTTACCAAGAATTCACCATTTCCTGTATTTTTCACACAGTTGCTTGTCTCAGTAGTTGCATTTTGAAAACATAAAGGAAATAAAGAATATGTCTCTCAATTATATATTAACCATAAATTTCTAATTTTATCTATAAGTAATTAGATATTTCCTACTGTTTTCCACATATTCACAAGCTGATTCACCTAACTTGTATATGAGTGAAAAGAAAAGGAATAGAAAATAATGAATATTTGCAAAACTCAGCACTTGTGTTGTTTATAAATTTTATTTATAAATGGTACTAGCAAAAACCTTAACTCCCTGAACGTTAGACACAGAGGAACCCCACTGAAGACAAGAAGATGAGAAGAAGGATTTAATAATATGAGGTTGGAAACTCCAACTTCACCAAGCAGGATACTCAAGATACAGTGCTTCAGGGACATAAATAACAGCTTTGTGGTTTTTTTTTTTTTTTTTAAAGATTTAAGCAACCTAAAAATTATTTAAGCAACCTAAAAGATTTAAGCAACCTAAAAATGTACTATAAAAACTATGAGCATAGTTTTAAAGATTTAAGCAACCTAAAAATTTACTATAAAAACTATGAGCATAGTTTTTAATATATATGTCATCCTTTTGAGGGTTCTGCACAGGTTCGCTGCTCGAATAAGTGTTCCTTTTACCATGTCAATGTTAATTTTGCTATCTGTCGATCCAGTTGTCTAAGGTATTCACTCAATTATCTTCAGGTCATCTTCTCCATGATGCTCACTAGTGACATTGATCTGTAAGGTCGATGTTGTATAGTTCAAGGGATACAAATATGCCATGATGATAACCCTTGAACTGTACACAGAACAATGCCACTAGTAAGCATGATCTCTCACTCTCTATATAGAGATATATCTATCTTTACACATATATCTCTTATTCACAAACAGTTTAAGTATAGCAGAATTGCTTTTTGTACTTTTAATTTGAAATTAACCACTCTATTTCCGTTCTTCCGGAATGTCTCTGTAATTCTGACGTTTAGCAGCACAGACATCGGGATATATCAATGCATATGCACTGATGGACCATCTTCTACAAAGTTTGTTGTATCAAATCAGTTTTGCAGCATTTATAATGTCAATACCGGTTTTATTAACATATAAACAAAACGAATATAGAAGGACCGAAGTTGCTTTAGAGCTCAGAGCTGTAAGGATAAATATCCATTCAATTGTTTTAATGATGACTAACAGGAATAACAGCCAAGACTGAACGTGAGGAAGTAAATTTTTCCAGCTGGGGCACTGAAAGGAACTCTAGCGCCCCCTAGAGGGTATTATTGTTCCTAAGTTTAGCTGAAAGTAGTTTCAATCCCCAAATCTGATTTCATTGTTCACACTGAAAAATGTTGAACTCCAATGTGTTTTGAAGCCTCAGACTATTTTTTAAGGGCTTATTGCTCCACCAATCTTCTCATCTACTTTGACCAATAGAGACAACCCGCCATCATAATGCTCCCACCATATGCATCAGAGTGTGCTTGTGGTTATGCTCAGTGTTGCTTTCCTCCCAGTGTTTTGCAAAGAGGTCAAATGGATCAATTTCGAAATTAAAAAACACGTTTTGCAAAGTAACAATAGCAGAATCGTTATTCTCCAGTGACTTTAAATATGTGATTAAAAAAATGGGTTTACTGTATTTAACCACCACCCCCTAAGAAATGAAGCTGCAAAGTGTGGAACAGGATGTCAGAAATACTTAGAAAGTGTTAAAACACCCGGGTTGTTTTATGGTGTGACGTCCTGTGTGAAGAAATATTTCATTTTCTTTTGTCTTTGAATATTTTCTTATTGATTGCCTGGAACTGACGACAGCTTGCAAACATCGTCCTATTTTTAAGGAATAATATATATCAATAAATTATTGCAAATGAGAACTCATTTTTAGATCAAATGTAATTTTCTTAACATTGGAGAAAAAAAACAAAAAAAAAACAAACAAACACTTCCCTGTGGTTTACAGTTACACTTTATTAAATTAAAGCAAAACATACAATTCTTACATATTTGAAACCAATTACACAAGGAAATATGAGATATTTCACATTATAATATATTTTTTTTAATGATTTAGTCGACAACAATCCTGATGTCAATAACTACTGTGGTCTAAAAGTTATTAAAACCTCTGAACAAAACTCTCTATAAAAGCAAATAATTACCGAACAAATGTGGTGAAAGGCACAACAGCTTAAATATCATGAAAGCAACTGAATGTTTGAAATCGAGGGAATGATTCAATACAAAGTCCGAGAAAGTTGCCCAGAAATGTTGCTGGAAGCACAGCTGTCCCATTTAAAGCCAAATGGCAAAAAATATCTACGCCCCCTGGTGGAAGAAAGAGGAAGCTGTCAATGGCTGCTCAAAATTAGGTCTCAGAGGAGGCAGGCAGAAAAAAAAGACAAAAACAAACCAATTACTGCAAAAAGATCATGAAAAATGCTCCACAAAAACACATGACAGGTTAACCACAGCTTGTTAACAAATCTAGAAATAAACAAAACTGGAATGTTATCATTAGATGTTTGAAAGGAGGAAGAGGAATAAGGCATAACAGTGAAGGGAACTCTATGTCTACAGTAAAGCATGGTGATGTCTAGGTGATTGATGCTGCATCCTCTGCAGTAAATCTGCAGTTATAGAGGGGAAAACGGATTCAATCAAGTAGCAGGAAATCCTGATAGAAAATACTAAGACTTGGGTTCAGAAACAGTAGCAGTAGAAGAAATAAGAGCCTTAAAAAAAATCTCTGGGAGTGGTTGCAGCAGGTAAACCAAAACAACTGAAGGCCTTTGCTTATGATAAGTAGGACAAAGGTTCCTAAGCAGCTGATCATAACAACAACTAAAGATGCTTTTCATGAAGAAAGGTAGGAATTAAGTTGGATTTTGCATCCGATATGGATAAACTACTTGTATTGTAACTGTATTTAAGCAAAAAAATAACCATTTGTTCTTGATTAATATATTGCAATCAGCTTTTTATTTATTGTGCTCTGCTAATACGCATTGTGGCTGAAGCAGCCCACACAATCATACACTCAGACATCCACTGCCCCCTCCTCAATGTCACCAATGGTGAATTGAAAGTACAGAGGTGGACTTGGAAACTGCTGTTTTATCCAAATGGAAAAACAAACATTAATTTATGTCCAAAACCAAGTGCAGGCAATAATTTCCCTGCCCTGCAAAAAGTTGATTATGTTAAAGTAAAACAAGGTTTATCTAATTATGCAGCAATAATTTGTGATGAGATGCAAGAACATTACAAAAATTACCTATTTTGAAAAGTTTTATAAGAGGAAGTGAAAGTTCTGTGGGCCGAGCTGTTATAGGTATGATGCTAAACTGTGCCACTGCACGAGAAACAGACGTTGACACAGTGGTTTCATCAGTCATGTCAGTTTTTCTGTAGCCGCTCCTCAACTTCCTTATTCGTTCCCTCGGTACGTTTCCTCTTTCAGCAACTGATAATATTCCTCTTTAGTGCTTTGCTTTTTGGTGATTCTCTGCCTTGGAGCTGAAAAATACGTTATAGATCTAGATTTATTCAGGGGATGTGAGAGTTTGTGTCGTTGGGTTTACGTTTTGTCCAGTTTTAGAGATCCGGAAGAGGGTTTCTGAGCCGTGGAAGGTGAGCAAGGCGAGTGAGAGCAAAAGCAACGCAGCAGAAACGACATAACATGCTGACATGAGTTTGAAATCTTGTGTGCCTTCAGATCTAATGCCGTCCTTCAGGTTTTCCGTATGAGAGAGAAGGAAACCTCAAAGTGAAAAGTTGACAGTCATGTGCGTCTCTCTACGGTAGTCTACGTGCTGTATGTGTCCGGTTCTCTGAGCACCATGTCGGATGACATCAAGACCTTGACCTGGAGGAGCATGTCTCCCATCGGCCGGTCGGATTCCTCAGATATGTCCCCCACGACTCCCGTCGGCAGAGATAGCATCTTCATGGTGAAGATCATCAAAGTGTGCTTCCTCAGCAACAGCTCCAACCTAGGGAAGAACTTTAAACTGGTCCGATGTGAGGAGGGGTGGACTATCAAGGTATGCTCTCCTTTAACTGTTTATTTTAACCTCCCATAATCATTACACCACAACTTGACAGAAAAAGAAATAAGATAGAGAAAATAAAGAGTGATAAAAGATTGTGAAATGATATCCGATTAACCAACCATCTCCAAAGACACTCTGCTCCTTTGCTTAATTCAGCTGGTTTGCTAAATCTCATCTTTTAAATAACTACACCAAAAATAATTGCATTGTCGACGACATTCCAAAATGTTTTTGTGTATTTATTTTTATATAAAGCTGCCTTGGACTGAACCTTGTGAAACTTTTTCAGTTCCCATTCAGTTCAGCTTGTTTATTTTGCCTCAACTCTTAATGAAAGTAAGTTAAATTACCTTTAAGGACAAGTAGAATCAATTTACATTGAGAAATGTGTTATAAAATCATTGCTTTCACATAAAAAAGTGACATTCAATAACATACAATTCAGTTGGAACCATAATTCAGTTAAATTCATGTTATGATGCCAAAAAATAAACAGAATTTAATATAAAGAATAGCCAGTGGCATTAAGTCTTTAACTTCATATCAATTCCTTATGGTGAGAAAGCATAAGGCGACAGTGGAAAGGAATGACTCCCTTTTAAGTGGGTTGCAGCAGGTAATTAGGATAGGGCAGATCCATAAAAAAATAGACTCTTTATAACAATAAAGTTAACATTTTAGCAACTTAATATTTACGGCAGTTTATTATGTCAATGTTTTGATATTAAGATGTCTTCAATGTCTGCAACTCATTTGTTGGCCCGCTTTAGACGACCTGATTATCTATTCGATAACATCCTACTTTTGCATGTTACTTGAAAATCTGCTTTTGGTCACTTTGGTCCTTTGGAAACCAAACCTCGGATCAGAAGAGAGGTTTTAATCAAACAGTCAACATGGCCATCCCTCCAACTGAAGGCAATGATGAGGTTATGGAACATAAACGACTGGTCTGATTCAAAGTAGAAATCCCTCTGATCCTGGAGTTCTTAGACAAACTTCACGTTTAAATCTAGAAATCTTATCCTATATTGTCAAATGACATTCCTCTTTTAAAAATATCTACTATTCCATTTTAACTTTTAATCATTAACCACTGTATAATTTATGTTTAATTTAGTTTTGCTTTTCAATCAATTAAAATGGCTTTGTCTCATTATATTATGCCTGCCTTTATCATATCTCACTTAGATCACTGGTTAAATTACTTAAGTTGTTGGATTACAGCTGGTCTAACATGCTGATGATCTTTGTTAAGATGTTGCCAAAACAAAAACACACATTTCAACAGTTTTAGGAGCAATTCAATGCCTACCTGATCTTTATAGCTCCATCAGGTTCTTTTCAGATCGGCACATCAGCTGATATCAGTCAAACATCGTGCAGAGAGGTGGCTGCGCGATCTATGTCTCTGAAACAGAACCTTATAAAACATTATCTTCACACATCAGTTCCTAGTTTTAAACCTTTCTGTGATATGGCCCATAAAGCAGTTTGAGGTCTTGGCTTATTTTGTTTTCAATGCGTGTTTCTATTATTTGATTTTTATTTTACCTTTATTCACTTTTGCTCCGACTGCTCTAAATCTATCTTTTGCATAAAGTACTTTACCAAACTGAGCTGCATCTTAAAGTGTGGTAAAAATAACACTAAGTCAAAGTGGTTGATTGTCACAAGTGATAAACCTTTACTATTTAATATAATAAGAAATAGTTTACATAACTAAGATCACAGAGAGGTTTGGTTAGTTATAGAGGTGCTAAGGGTTTATGGAATTAATGAATGTCACAAAGACATGTCCGTTATTCAGCTGCTGTTCTATTAATCATCTCAAGAAAGCTTTATTTTTAGAGCTGATACTATTTTTCACAAGTAGCATCATAAAAAAAGTGCCTCAAATTATACCTCCTCATACATGTTATTGGTGACGTGTAAATCAGTTTGGTGTTTTTTTACGATTGCTGCAAATAAGTCACTGCTAGAGGAACCGCTATTGCTTGTCTGTTTATCTTAAAATTGGGGGTCTGATTTTGATGGTTATGAAAAATCATTTTTGTTGTGATCTGGGAGGTACACGGAGCGCCAAAATATATCATTAAATACATACACGAAATAAGCAGATGTTTCATTTATGTGTTTAATATAATACATGATTCAAACATTAAATATACAATGAACATTTAAATGCATGATAAAATAATTAGATGTTTCTTTGATTAATAAAAAAAATAAATTGAGAAATGAAATATTTAAATGTTACTTAAAGAAAATTTGAATTAAAAGTGAATATAATTACTTCACTTTACATTTATGTAAGTAAGTACGTGTGGTTTAGGGGGTCTCCAGTCTGTAAAAATTATTTTTGGGGTTAAAGGCTTAATTATTGTACTATAAAAGTCATTGCTGACGTAAATCAGGTCCTGCAAGCAATCTCTCATTGCAATCAGAACTTTAGAAAAAAATAAAAGGCCTTCTTTTCATGCTTCCCCATCAACTGGGACCTTTACAGCAGGATCTGAAACGACATCAACTCCTCTGGGAAAATCAAAATGTATTCAACTAGAGAAGTGAAATCTCTTGTTGAAGTGTACTTTTGTTTTTAAGGTCATGTCCTATACGCTTTTCTAAATTAGGTCATTATTTTTAAATCAAAACAGGTCTTTCTTACAATGGAGATCTTATAGGAGCTCTATAAAGGAGATCTGACTAGAAAACCAGTGAAAATAAGGGATAAAAATATAATAATACCTTTATTAAAAACTACTGTGTTTATTAGACGTAAGCAACTTTGATATACATTTTTTACTGATCTAACTTCCTGCAACAGCAAGCTGTGCAGCACTGCCAGAACTAACTTGTACTTACAGTAAATAGCTTGTGATGTTTTATTTCTACCCCGTTCTAAGTACAAAGATTTATAGTTAATCATTGTTGCTGCAGGGTGAGGGCTATAAGAGTCTTTGTGTGCAATGACTTCTGAACAAATTGTTATAAACTTGACTTTTACAAACCTCAAAGAAGGAAATCATCTAAATAAATAGTTAGGATATAAATAAATGCATTTAGAAAAGTCTACAGAGACTACAAAGACCCCTGTACTACCTCTAGAAGGAGAGTTACAGTCATAGCTGACATGAATTCCTCACTTAGTGTGAACAGAAGCTGTTTTATGATGATGTACTCAATGGAAATTACATCCTAGTGATCTCAGCCAACATGTCTGAAGAGATGCACACTCCGTACAGAGGTGGACTTGATCTAACTACCTTACAGAGGATGCAGCTTCTTAGAGCATGTATCCTCCATCTCTCTTGCTTCTGTTCAAAGCAGAGAACTGATAATATCTCTGCCTGCATTCACGAATGTTTGCAGCCAAGTTGGTTCGATCAAAGGAGAAAACCTATGAGCATCGTCTGATCAAGTGAAGACTTTGTTTTTCCTGTACTTAAGGCCACACCAATCGAGTGTACTTTTCTTTTACTGGCACCCACAGACTGACTTCTATTCTTCTATTCATTCTTAATACATTCATTTTTACCCATCTGCTTTAAGTATTGTGTCAGTAGCACCATTGCATTCCCTGGTTTTGATATATTTGGTTCAATCTTTAAAAAATCAAAGCTCTTGGTTATGAATAAAAACGAATGAAGCTCCTGTTATTTGGCAACCCCAGACATGCAGTCATTAACTGCACTAATGACCATTTCTGCTCTAGAATGTCCTCCATACGGTGCTGTCCAGCGGCTGCGTGGGTCCAGACATAAAGCACAGCCTCTGTTACGGCCTTCTGCTCAAACACCTCAAGTCCCCAGAGATGCACTGGCTGCATCCAGATCTGACTGTGACCGAGCTCACCCAACGCTATGAGCAGCAGCATGTTGAGGCCGAGTGGAGGTCAGTATCTCCTCTTTAGTTCTTGATCTCTCTTGAATCTTTGGTTCCTCTCAGGAGGTACAGAAACAACAACTGATTCAAATTTCTTATAGATATTTTATTTAAAAAATCTGATTCACCTATCCACCAGATTTTAATGTTAGCTAACACGTTTCATAGTATGATTGGGTAAAATAAACACTTTAAAAAAACCTTAAAAATAAACGTATTAAATCTAGGGTTTAAAATTCATATTTTTTGGGCCATTATAGATATATGGTTCTAAAATATTTGGTCAGTTCAGGATACTATAGTCTAACTTATAAAACAAAACTAGAGCCAGCTTCTGGTTGACCAGTGATGTTAAAACCTTTTTTGTGCTTTTTTTTTCCTGCTTGTAAAACTTGATAATGCTGAATTGAAACCAGCTCAGTCCAGCTCATGTATTACCTGCAATTCACAAAAAAAAACAACCATAGCAACTCAAAGACTTTGTATGGATTATAAACCAAATCCAGTGTAAGAATACAGAGTCTGGTTTTAAACATAGAAGCATTTTTTTATATATAGAAGATAAAAATTGTGAAATTTCTAATTTTTATTCTAGAATGAGTGTGTTACATCAAAGGAGTTCTATCAAAGATCCTAGCTCCCAGCTGCTTTATAATCATCACTGCTCCCAATAGGCCCAATGAGAGTAGTTTTATCCGCTTAATAAGCTTCTGTTCATCGATTGTTTTATCTACAGTTTTTCTGCTCATATATTTTGTTTTAAATCCATGTTGGCAATCGAATGTTGCTTTGATTGCCCTTTTTCTTTGCCACCGACTGAGGGGCAAAAAAGGATGTTTATATTCTGTTCCCTCAGAGACTAAAATATATAACAGTTTGTGAAAAAGCAAGTTGTAAACCAATCAAACGTTTTTCATCTTTAAGATAATTAATTAAGCAATAACGTCTGGAGATTGAAACTTTCTACATACTCCCTTTTCAGTTTCCTTTACTTTATTATCACATTTCACACTATGAACCCTAAAGAACTTCAAAAGTGGAATAAGCACTGAAGACACAGTCTGTTGTTTGTAAACACAAACTTGATTAAGATAAATGCAGATCCGTATTTTCAGCTTAAATTAAAACCTAACTGAAACATGTTCCTTTTCTATTAAGCTAATAGAGATGCTTTTGTCTACAGATATGACCTGAGGATCAGATACATCCCATCAAACTTCATGGAGACCTTTAAGGATGATAGAACAACCATGCTCTACTTTTACCAACAGGTCAATGACCCAATAGCGAGTTTGTCTTTAATTTGATCCCCTTTTATTTTTTCTTTCATTTAACCTTTTTTGAATATTTTTTAATAAATTTTGGTGACTAATCAACAGGTACGAAGTGATTATATGCAAAATTATGCCTCGAAAGTCAGCGATGGGATGGCCTTACAGCTCGGCTGCCTGGAAATCAGGTGATCAGCATCTTTGTTTGAAGAAGAAAACAACAAAAAGTGATTTCGGTAGTAACAGTTGAATATTGGTTTTATTGCTGCAGGAGGTTCTTCAAAGACATGAATCCAAATGGACTGGAGAAAAAGTCCAACTTTGAACTGCTGGAGTAAGTCAAGACTTTATGGTCTGTTGAAACTAGCTGCTATGTCCATACAGAGAAAGATGGATCCATTAGTCAGCTGTTAAAAGTTATATGATACAGAAATAAACTTTATTAATGTAAAAATATTGACTTTTACCCATTCTATTCCTTAGAAAAGAAGTAGGGCTGGACTTGTTCTTTCCCAGAGAGCTCATAGAAAGTATGAAGGTACAGAGAGCTACACACCACATTTCCATGTCTTTGGATTACTAGAGCAGTTTTAAGTATTGAAAGATGTCCTCCGTCTGCGTCTGTTCCAGCCCAAGCAGTTACGCCGGCTGATCCAGCAGACGTTTCAGAGCTACTCGACGTTTCAGCAGGACCAGTGCATGGAGAAGTTCTTCACCACGTTATGTCAGTGCTACAGCATCACAGAGGAGAGCTACGGCTGCCAGCTGGTGGTGAGCTTTTCTCGTGATGTTTTGTGTTTTTTTTTTTTTAAAGACTCCATCTGAGACGCAATAAGTTTATCTAAGATCTAAAAAAATTTTGAGGAACCCCGATTGAGAGACTTACATCCATATTCTCGGAAAGGTTTATAGTGTTTGTCAAAGTTTGTGACCTGGGCCTACCAAAATTAATCCAAGAGGGCCCATCGTCAAACAGTGAAACCTTGTTGGTGATCTGTGCTTGCTCTGTGTGATCATCTACAGACCCTGGCTCTTTCCTATCCATAGACCACCGTTGATAAGCATCAGAGTTTGATTTTTCTATGGGTAACCAAGCAAAGCTTCACCTACTAAAACCAACTGCTGTTTTTTCCCCCTTTCTTCACACTTTGACCACCTTTTTTTCTCACCTTCATGATAGATCTGATTGAAAGCTTCACAGGCCTCGTTCACCTCAGTTAAGCCTACATTTAATCGTACAGAAATAAGAAAGAGTGAGCAGCCTCAATTGGTAAAAACCACGAAAAAGGTTTAAAAAGACCATGAAGCTTAACCTTACATTTACAAAAAAAAAAAAAAGTAGTCGATTAGGACTTTTTGAGGGTTAAAAGAAACTCAAATCTTGAGACAAATATGGACCTTGAGAAAATGTGCACCTCTAATTGCATGAGCTTTAAAATTAAGTCAACATTAAAGTTATTTTTAAGTATTTAAGTTATACTACTAACAGATTAACATAGTGGCTGTTTTGTAGTCTGGGTCTGTTTGGTCCTTTAAGACAAAGATGAATTAAGGGAAGCTGACTTGCTGTAAAGTTGCCTTTTATTTTATGGACTTCTTGACTCTACAAGTCAGAGTTTTCTGGGATTGTTTGGCAATTAAAACAAATTTAAAAAGTAGGTAAATTAGTTCCTGAATTCATTGTATTTCCACATCCTGGTGGTTGGTTTTTCATTATTTGGAAAATCACACATTTTCTATTTACACAGGTTCTTGGTCACGTTTTGTATGAATTTATAAGGTTTTCCTTTCTGTAAAAGCAGAAAAGTGCTATTTATAATACAGAATATATTTATGTTTTTCCTCTTTGTAGCATGGTTGGAATCTCGCCATAGACTTGGTCATAGGAGTAAATGGGATCAGTCAACAAACTGATAACGCTAAAGTAAGTAAACATCTTTTTATCTATTGTATCGTGTGCTGGGGATTTTTTTTGCGAAAGCTTTTATAATTTTTTTGTTTTTTTTTTTTTTTTTTACCAAAGGTTATCTGGTTAAAAACCCTTGCATTATCTTTTTTTTGTTTGTTTCTTTGTTAGTTTTTTTTATCCAATTATCTCCACAACTCATCAAAAGACGCAACTACACGGTTAAGTGGTTAAGTACGTGGCTTAGCAAAAGGGAAGTAGGTTAAGTGAAAATGACAACACATAGGTTGGGATACGAATCAGCAAAGGCATGAATTGACTTGGAGTTTGTTTGGTTCATTATCTCTTTGCTGCTTCAACTTAACCAGCAGTTTCATTATATAAAAAATATTTGTTTTGTATTTTTCTCTTTCACAGCCCGTCTGTCTGGCCAAATTCTCCGATGTTCGCAGCATCTCCTGCACTCCAGAAAGTGATGGCCGTGCCCTCCTAACCGTGCACATAGAGGGCTTCAAACAGGTAGAACGCAACCTGCCGACTCTGAAGTTTCCAAACTAATGTAGCTCTAGAGAGTTAAATGGTTTTAACACCTAAAACCCACAGATCGTGCTTGCAAACTTACTAAAGATCATATTTTTTTCTTTCAAACAGAGGTTACTAGAGGTAAACTTCCACAAATGTTTGGCTTTGAAGTGTAGCATCCCTTTGTTTTCAGCCATTTCCTCCTCTAAAGTTGATAGAGTCAGTTAGCTGACAAACTAAAACACACTGCTCTAAAAAAAGACAGGAGGATACATTTAGGATTGGTATATATAAGCATTAACTGCTCTGTAAGTGTAAATGTGCAACTCTGAGAAACACTTGGGAGAATAATTAAACATGTACATCTGGAAAACAACCAAAAAATATATTTATTTTGGTTTTAACCTAAATTACTTAAACTTTAAGAATATTTACAGCCTCAAAACAAAGTGTCCGGTGTGAAAAGATTAGATAAAATAATTTGTCCCGTCCCTCATTAAAACAGGAGGCTGGACTCATTTTCCGTAGCCTTTGACCAAGTTCTCTAGTTTTACAAATAATTGTTTATTTGTGTAATAGTCCTTGTCTGAGTTCATGTGTTTTTAAAATTCAACAAGTTCATGAAAGACTGATCATCCTGTGTGTTTTTTTATCTTCTAGCCGCTCGCAGTGATGACTTCCTCTCTGTCTGTAGCAGAGAACATGGCCGATTTGATAGACGGTTACTGTCGATTGGAGGGAAAAGCAGAGAGTTCATTCATAATCAGACCAAACAAAGGTATGAACACCTGAGCGGTCAGTAGAAACGGCTCAGGACCAGAATTAAAAGAAATGTAGTTTATAAGTTTTCAGATGACATGAAAACCGATGAAAAACTTGTGTCTTTAATTTATAAAAAAGTTCATTTACAGCTCTAGCAATTAAAAGTATTAATGAAAGTGTGTTTGTTTTACAGGAAGAGACGCAAGGCTAAAACTCCCTGACATACCTCAACGGTGACTATGATGAGTCATGTTTTCTAAATGTTTAATATGACGCTCAAATGTTTGTGGGTCCTTTTTCCAAATGTGCTAAAAGTATAAAGTGTGTAGGTGTTGTTTGCTTTTTCTGTCCTTCCTCCTTTTTTTTTCTCCAGTTTGACAAGTTTTTCTCATGTTCTCAATTTGACTAAAGTGTCACTTAAACATTACTTTTGCAATGGGGGTCATTTTTGCAGGAGCTCTAGTGATATCTATGCTTTAGATAAATGTTTTTTATGTTGTTTTTTTTCTCAGAGCGAGTCCTGTTGGTCCTGATCGAGATTTAGGTAAGTTGGTGTATTCATTCATAAATTCAATAGGTATTAGGATCCAAAATATTTAGTCTTTTTTTTTGCCATTTTACAATTATTTATAAAGGAAAAAATATTGAGTTAAACTGTTTTTATTTCATATAATTTTTCTTCATTTCAGGTTCTGATATTTATGCAGAGATTCCAGAACAAACAGCAAACTATGATGGTGAGTGAAGCGATAAAAACCTCAAAGAAATCAAAGTTAAAATCATTTCACATCTTGACGGCAGAATTAATATACATGAATGTAAAGACTTTTAAGTGATTTCCAAATTGAAGTTTTAAAACTTTCTGTTTAACTGAGGTAATTTTAGTTTGAGGTTGGGGTCCAACTGTTATATCTGTTTTATGTATGTTTTTAACGTTTATTTGGCTTTATTTTTTTTTCTATTTCATGTAAAGCACTTTGAATTATCCATGTACTGATTTGTGCTATACAAATACACTTGCCTTCCCTTAAAAATAAATATAAATGTAAGTATATTACAAGTTTGTGACAACATCTATAAATGTCAGTGATAACAAACACCGTTAGGAACCAGTTGTAGCAGAAACAAGAACTTTCCAAAGGTTCCTAGGTCCACTGAGTGTGTAATAACTGGCACTGAGGGAATGAACCTTCTATATGAGCTGTGGAAGTTATAGAAAGGGTTTGTCGCTTATTTGCAACAGTAGGCATCAAGGGGATACATAGCTCAGAAAGGTAAACAAAAATTGCAAGTAAAATTGAACTGATTTAGAAAAAAAAAGCTTTGAGATAAATTATAAATTATTCATTTTGAGAAATATTTTTAAGAAAAAAATATTTATAGCATGGTTTAATTCTTTTATACAGTTAAATAAACGGTTTGAATTGAATTAATTACTCTATAAATTTGGTTCTATTTTGATTTTAAGCTTGGTGTTTATTTTCTTGCTATATGTAATTTTGCCAGAAATATATTCATGGGTCTGGTAAACTAAGGAGCATAAACTTTCTTGGAAACCAAATGGAGGCCCAGCAAATAATGGGAAGCAGAATTTAATAAGTAATATACAACTTCCTGTTTCACTGGCGTATACAATCAGTAACGCATAATGTAAAACACAGCCCTGTTTTTATTACCCACACTTAAAAATGGGAAAAACTGAGAGCATGTTATTTAAGTAAAGCCCTATGTAGTTGATTTAAGGTTATTCTTGTCATGTATTGAAGCTCATATAACATAGAAGTTTAAGTATGGATGTTTCCTAATTTTCAGGGTGATTTTATTGAAGGTTATGTGGGTTATCTGTACTATTTAACACCCTGTGGATAAACCCATCAAAACATCTGATTTTTTTTATATTTTCTTCTTTTTTCCTCCATGATATTCATGAGTTTAGATAAACACCGGATCTCCAGAGATGACATTGCTGTGGGTCGGATCTTGGGCGAAGGTTTTTTCGGGGAAGTCCATGAAGGAGTTTACAAAAGTCTAGTGAGTTTGTCTGTAATCTGCTTTTCTAGCAGCACTTAACTGCATTTTAAATCTTTGTTAATAAAATGAATGCAATACCAGGATGATAATGAACCCCGTGTATGTGTTTGCAGAGTGGGGAAAGAACGCGCGTGGCAATCAAAACCTGCAAAGACTGCTCGGCTGACGTGAAGGAGAAGTTTCTAAGTGAAGCTGGTATGTATGTGGCTGATGCAGTGATTGTTTCCTGCGAAGAAGGCAAAACTATTCAGAGAGTATCCCTGTTACTCATTACGGTTATTGTTCACCTTAAGGCTGACGACACAACTGCAAAAACCCAAGTAATACAAACCTTCTTCTGTTGCTTTTAAATGAAACTCATTAGGGGATATCCATATTGTAAAATGGGGATTTGAAAAGAAAACACAGAAACAGCTGCAAAGAAATGAAATGTTTACTTTTGGCTTGATTGGACGTTCTATGTTCTCGATCAGAGCACCGTCTCTGCTGACTTCCTGTTGCCTGTTTGTGGCTTTGTGCAACAGCTCAGACTGAAACCTGTGGTAACAGCAGGGAAAATCTAAACAAAACTAAAAGGATAAGCCACAGTAGAAAATCTAACAAGTTTTTTTTTTTTTGGTTTGTTTTCATTTAGGTTTCAAGATAGGCTTTTTTAGGGAGGGGGTGTGATTATAAAACATATCTAATTAAGAACAAACCAGTTAAGAGCTCAGTCCCTTGCAGATTCTCATATGCTGATTTCCATTTCCTCATTCTGCCGTAAACTTCAATGTATTTTATTATGATTTTATGTGACAGAGCAAACCAAAATAGTGGAAAAATATGAAGAGAAAGGAAAATCTTTTCCAAAATATGCCAAACATTTGAAAGATTGATGTGTGTATTGAGCTGTTAATCATTAATAAATTTGACCTTTATGGAAAAAAAGAATGTTGTGAAAAAAAAAAACAAAAAACAACCTCAACACATCACTTCTTAAGGTGAAGCAATGCAGTGAGACCATCAGTCTGAGAAGAGGCAGATGTTCATCTACCAGCAGAACAACGACTCTCAATATTAAGTCAGAGCTTGAATGCTTTAGATCTAGAAATTATTCATAAGTTAACTCGGCCTAGTCAAAGCCCAGACATAAATCTAACTGTGTAATAAGACCTCAAAGTTTTTTTTTTTTTGATACTATTATTGGTTTTCATCCAATCTGATTGAGCTTGAGTCTTTATAATTAGGTTTTCATTATTTAAATATCTTGATTGGATTTAAATAAATGTCAGTGGGAACAAATTTTGATTGGCTGTTCTATTTCTGCACCTTTTAGGGAATGATACTGTCCCTCTTTAGATATTTGATGCCGACTAGTTTATCTCCTTGTCTCCTGTGTGTTTAAGACCAAAACACAGGTTTAATGTTTGTCTGTTTTCATTCTGGCAAGAATTAATACTTAAAGTGATCATTACTCCTATAATAATTTTCATTATCTCCTTTATTAACTAAATTTATACAGGTGCATATTTTATATTCCATTCAATATGAATAAATTACAATTTACTCAATATTTTTTTTTTCTTTGGGCAATAATTGAAATAATCTCCTCATGATGTGTTCTTAGTTGTATCACACTTTATTCTAAAGAGAAGCACTTTTAGATATGAAAAGTTGGCATACTTCTCCGAACTGACCATAGAAGAAGAGGCTTTACTTCCACCTGCGCTGTACAAAAAAAAAAAAGTAAAATGCAGAACTGTGTTGGTTGTGAGTGCCTAGAATAGATTGGCTTATATTAATACAATAAAATAGAAAAAGAAAATAAAAAAATGCACAAAAATATATTTTTAGCACATGCACAAGTGAGCTTTCAGGACAAACCATGCAGTGACACTTTTTTTTTGATTATTAAATGTTTAAGTCAGTGTAAACAGGTCTTAAATGTGCAAAGATACCCAAACATATCTGCAAATGTAACAAATTCACACTATTTAGAAGTCAAGCCTCCTTTCCCTTGCATACCACATGTGCTACTTA
The DNA here is from genome assembly GCA_034780135.1 of Jordanella pulchra. Lineage (NCBI taxonomy): Eukaryota > Metazoa > Chordata > Actinopteri > Cyprinodontiformes > Cyprinodontidae > Jordanella > Jordanella pulchra. The sequence continues at coordinate 9,742 of JAUZNJ010028474.1, read as the reverse complement.
GTGTTTATCTCTTACATAAAACCAGTGGTGGAAAAAGTACTCGACTATAGTACTTAAGTAAAATTATTGATACTCATGGTCAAATTTTACTTAACTAAAAGTAAAGTTACTCAGTCAAACATCTACTCAATTTAAAGTATTGAAGTACTCAATTTTGAAAATACAAAGTAAATTTTCTAATATCAGAACATTTCTGTATAACTTTCAGAGTAATTTTACAGAACTTTGAAACTTTCAGAAACCACCTGATGTATTAACGCGTAGAACCACTTTACTACAAATTCTAAACTACAAAATAACTTCGGCATAAAAATACCACAAAAAATAAGGACAGTTATTTTTATTTTTTATTTTAAAAAAACACATTAGAAAAAAACAGAGTCTTGATTCTCCTCACTCTCAATATAGAATAGAGGTTTAAGGCTGAACAACTTGTTCATAGAGCAACAACTCACTTAACTCTCTTAATAAAGTTTGTAAACTAAAAGTAATATCTGCCCTGAGTTTTTCACATTTGTCTAAAACGGCGGCAGCCAAATTCAGTCCTTGGCATGTTTTAGTTCTTCCCCCATTAGATAGTTACTACCTCCTCAGCAGTTTAAAGTTGTGCATATGCCTGCTAATGAGCTGCCATTTGACTCAGGTGTGTTTAAAAAAGAGAGATAATTCAAACATCCAGGTTATTTGTTCTTAAAGATGAACTTTGTGAGAAAACTAGTGCAGCCAATTGCATTTCAAGGTAGAAAAACGGCAACAGCATAGTGTCATGCAAAGCTGAGTCAAAAGGAACAAGTAACTAGTAGTGAAGTACAAAGTAAAATATTTGACTTTATAATGGGGTTGAGTGAAAGTTATAAGTACCCCCTCAAAAAATACTTAAGTAAAGATACTCAAAGAAAGGACAATATATCAAGTAAATCTACTTTGTTACTTTCCCCCACTGCATAAAACCCCAGTAAAATACATTCAGAGTGGCTTTAACATAAAAAAAAAGTGAAAAAGTCAAAAACGATGAATTAGTTTTTCATAAAATCTAAAGTAAAATATATTCATCTCATAGGTGTGGTACATCTAGAGCACAGACATAAAATCTAGGGTTTCGTTTTTAGCCGTTTTCCTCTCTGGATTTGGTTTCTCGTTGTCGTCTTGACCACTATCTCGTATCTTGTATCCAACACCGATGCTAAGTAGGTTAGACATGAACCATCACATAGTCACAGTGGTTTTAAAATGAAAGGAACAAAATACAGCACGACTCTTGTGGATGAGAAAACAGCAGAACTATGGTTTGTTGCTGCAGGGTTTTGTTTTTTGTTTTTTTTATTTCTATTTAAATGGATTCATTTCATTTCTAACATTAAACCGAATGAAAAAGGAGCAGAAGAAAGTAAATCTATCTGCCACCTTCACAAAAACAGAACAATAAAAACTGAAACATTAGCCGATTTACAAATTAAATTATTTTATGTCTAAATATTAACAATGAACAATGATCTCTTGCATGTATTTTTAAACACAGAAACAGATTTTGGTTTTTTATTTTTGTTTATCCAGACTGTTCAATAAACTCTCTATTCACATTTTTTTAAATTATTTTAACTTGTGCTTACTTGGCCTTTTTTGAAATCACTGCTGAATAACAGCTGGTAAACATGTCTTATTCCATATCTTATGAGTTTCGTAAATCAATTTCCAGGTACATACTTTCAAAATAAATCATCAAACTTTAAATATTTGTAAATAAAGGAATAAAGGACTCAATGGATCTCTATGTTTAATACCTTTAACTTTTATTCGCTTTTTTTTGCAATATAAAGACTGATGTTAGGTATGTTTTCCAAGAATTTCCGTGTATTTCTATGCAACAGGTAGGAACAATCTAAGGAACAATCAAATAATTTTATACTAGATAAGTTTGTTCTATATCGAATAATTAATTATTTAGTCAAGTTGAGTTTGTTTGTATAGCAGAATTTATTGTAGCGACAATTCAAAGTGCTTTACATTTATTAAACAAAATAAAATAAAAGCTAATTAACATCAAAGCGTGAACAACAAGATCTGGAAACAGGGCAAGTCACTTTATGATCCCTATGTGCTTATTTTTGGCTTAATCTCTCTTCTTCGTTGTACTGACTGGGTTTAGGTCTGCAAGTTTTTGTGGTGGTTTAGTGCCATGATTTTAAAATCTGCTGTTTATTAAATGTAGTGAAGTTTGCTCCCAAAGCATGATGGCTTGCCTGCACCTCTTTGCATGACTGTCATGATGTGGTTCTTTAGGCAAACATTTTACTGAATTAAAACCTTCATTGATTGGCGTTGAGAATGTATTTCTCTGTATTGAAAGATCAGTGAGTGTATTTTCACTTTCAGTTCTTTCATTAAATTTAAGTTCAAAAATTTGGTTTCAGCCACAGAGCGATCGAACATAGATTTAACAATTTAGATTTTACATTAACTTAAATGTTTTAAGCTGAAGTGGTTATTATGTTATCATAGTTAAAAATTATTATCATTTAAAAAAAAATGTTTTGTATAAGGATAGAGTTGGCTTTAAAAAAAAGAAAGTTTTAAAGGACAAAAATAAGTATTTTATAGGATTTTTATAGGTTTTGCTTAAGAAAAAAAAACTATTTAATATTTGAAATTAAAATACATCAGACCAACTAAAAATAAAACATTGTTATTCAGACATATGGGCTTAAGAAAAAGTATGTTTGATACCTGCTTAAAGGTTGATTTCAAAAGGCTCATTTTATCTGATAAACAAACCTTAGCAAATATTGTAATCTACTCCGGTGTACCTGCAGGCAAAATGATATATTCTACATTTTTTACATTAAAAAAAATAACAAAATTACATGTTAAGATGATCTGTGTTGATCCCTTTGTTACAGATCTTATGAAAAACCTGGATCACCCTCACATAGTGCGCCTCATCGGAGTCATCGAGGTCGATCCAGTCTGGATTGTCATGGAGCTCTATGAACATGGAGAGGTTTGTTTCTCTGTTTAAACTTGCTTCTTTTTTTCCCCATCTGATCTTATTAACACAACCACTATATTTGTGAGGTTCTCTCCCTGCATTTTACTAAAATGCATGATTTTTTTTCTTTATCTGCAAGCTGGGAAACTACCTTGTGGAGCAGCAGTACATCCTGAATACAGCAAGGTTAACCCAGTACTGTCTGCAAATCTGCAAAGCCTTGGCTTATCTGGAGGGATTCAACATGGTACACAGGTAACCTACCTACATATCTGCAGTGTTTTAGCCCTTTAATACTAGCAAAAATATGCATAAAGCCTCATAACAAAGTCTCAATGAAAAAATGTGACAAATCTGAGTAGCGTAGATAGCGAAGAATACAATTCTAGATTTTGAAATAATTATGCCGTATAACCTTGAAGGAGCTTATTTAATTGGAAGTTTATTTCTCAACGTTGACGAGAGTCCAGGATCTTTTAATTAGAAATCAATAAAATTAGAAATCGTCCCAACATCCACAAAGTGGAGATGCTGATCAGAGATTTAAGAGGAATAATCTACCATCACCAATGTAAACATGTACAGTTTGAAAATAAAGAAAAACATTCAGAGTTCGATACGGTGAAGGACCTATGATGCTCTGGGCTCATTTCATCAGTTACAATAATTTACTCCAATTTCATTTTATTTACCTTTACCAAGCATTCCAATAGCAGCGGTGTTAATTTGAACTATTTTTTTTATATATCT
>JAUZNJ010028473.1:0-16072 GCA_034780135.1 Jordanella pulchra | reverse complement strand
TCTCCTCTCCTCTCCTCTCCTCTCCTCTCCTCTCCTCTCCTCTCCTCTCCTCTCCTCTCCTCTCCTCTCCTCTCCCTGCTGTGTTCAGTGTCGGATCCTAAAGGTTTCTGGGATTCAATCCAAAGCTAAACTTTTACCCGATACAATACTTAAAATGTGCAAAAATACACCTTGGCCTTCATACTCTAAACGTATCTCCTTTTGGGATTATTTCTCTAATTTTTTCTTTTTTCTTTAACCGTTAAACAAAAAAATACAGTCCTTTCCTTTACACGAGTGGTTTCTAAGCATTTTTTTTTGCTTCCTCTGCTTCCGTTTAGTTATAAAGAGTGTGAGTCATAAATCATTCTCTACTCCTTCAGTTCATTCTTTGGTTTGAATCCATCGCAGGTCAAGATCAAAAGATGGGAAGCTGTTATTTCACAAGTGTGTCATTTGAGCATGAAGTGACGAGAAAGCTGAGAAATCACCCCATCATCTCTGACTGAAAATCCGCTGTGATTCATTCTGCATGGTTTCTGCCTTTGGCTGAAGCGGAGCACAGTGTTTGCTGTTGTAATTCTTTAAGAAAGCAATCTGACACTAAGGGCCAAAGGTGGAGATTCAAAGTGAATTTGTTTTGTTTTCAGGTCACTTCCCTTTTATTTGTTTATTTTCTCTTTCTTTTTTAGGTTACAGCCACAATCTCCATGTTTTTTTTTTCATTGTATGTGACAGATCAGACCAACACAGAGTTGCCTGAAAAGTGGGAGGAAACTTAATACAATTTGCTACCCGTCTGGTCATGCGGTTGGAAAAATAAAATATGTTTGTCCTTAAATCTTTCCCATGAATCTGTATTTGCTGATGTTTCAAGTAACACAATATAGAGAAACACATTGCCATACCTTAGATACTTTTCAAGCTTCAATGCTGCACTGAGAACCACATTATCAAGGTCCTTCCTAAATAAAATGAGGACGGTGGAGCTGAACCATCCAATTCTCTAACCTTTAAGCTGCTCCACAGCTTCTATCCTGGTCTGCCTGCTGGGACTCTTGGTTTCCATGTCTTCTGTTTGTTCTCCAATGTTGTCTAACAAACTTCTGAGGCTTCATAGAACATTGAGGTGAAAAATACACACAAGACGATTCTTAAGGGACTTTGATGCAATCGGTTGCACTGGAATTTCATGTCAGGGTATCAGAGGAAAGGAGGTCGAACACAGGTGGATGCAGTAGATGATTGTTTTTATTTGGAAGAAATCATCACAACAATCCATCTTACAGTTCATCACATAAAGTCCTAATAAAAAAAAAAACAACAGTAAGATTTGTAGTAAAACTGTGACCCGCTATTGAACATTAGAAGATAATTTAGTCTTTTGGAGAAAGAAATGTAAACATTGTATTCTCTGCCCATAATACCTTGAATATTAAGCCTGTTCATTTTCAAAGGATAGAAATGGGAAAGTTCAAGCTTCACAGATCGCTTTCTTTTGGACATTATTCTACCTACGAAGATGTGGATTCGATTCAGATTCCCTGGTCTCTGCCTGGTCTGTTAGCTTGTTTAAGGATACATTTAAATTTCCCCCTTATGCTACAAGGCAATATAGAACCAATAAACCTCAAAATGATATTTAAGCCCATCGTAATATTGACCATTGAGTTTGAGTAACGAACTTTTTCTTCTTTTTTTAATTACTGAAATATATACTTTAAAAACAAAGGTTAGAAGGGATCCAACCAGCTGCTTTGTTTTAACAGCAAATGTTTTCATATCCAGAGAAGAATGATGAACAAACCATTAAAGCCTCAAATGATAACTTTACTAAGCAGCGTTGGTTTATTTATCCACATATAAAAGCAGCTTCTTTTACTTCGTTGTAACTAATTCAGTGTCAATGCAAACGAAAACAGTGGATTGGATGACATGATTTGGTAAACAGAAAATGACTTTTATTATTATGTCTTCTAAGGGTGTCGTTTTATTTCTTTTTTTGTTATGTTGGGTTTTAATTTTCTCTGCATATAATGTGTGTTTTGTAGACCCAGGTCTGATTTTCCTCCAACTCATAGAGTCAATGTCTGACAGCATGAAGTAGCTGTAGAAAAATCAGCAAAAGAGCCCCATCTAAACAGGCAAACAGCTGGTGGCAGTCGGATGGTTTGAAGCTTCTTTGCTCATTCCTGGTTTTTGTTATGGAGGTAAACATGAGTTCAGTGATCTACTCGGACAGAGAAGACTGTCCTCCTATCAGTTTGTGTCTTTTAGCTGAGATTATTCAGCAGGAAAATGATTAAAAACACACCAGCAAGGCAAACTGAATAAAAAGGTAACAAGAAACGCAAGGTTCAAAGCGGCCTAGTCAAAGTCCGGACTTAAATATGAAAATGCAGTGATGCAACTTTAAAACCCTCTAATTTGGTCAAATGTAAACATTTTCTTTATGTTTATCATGTTAAGTTTGGATGTTTGTTTTCTCTTTATAAACGAACATAATTGACCAAAATGTGTTTTGAGGTTAAAATTGTTTTGTTGATCTGAATCTATTTAAGCAACAACGGTATAAATGGAAGACATGGAGAGGGAAAAAAAAATGCTTGTTCTTTAAAACATGGAGGCTCTGCAGCGACACTTTAGGTTTCCATGAGGCTGATAAACGTTTAGGTAATGCTGCTCAACGTGTCTGATGAATCTTCTTTCCTTCCTGTCCAGAGTCTGTGTGAAGAAATCAACTCAGGAACGCCTGGCCCTGAAAATCCTCATCGATCGCCCCAAGGCCAGAAATGAGGTTCGACCACCGTCCTTGGTGTTGTTTTTCCGTCTTCTCCTGTATCGCCACGCTTTGTTCTGTCCTCCTGCCTGCTATCAGTCTTCATGCATTCTTGTTTTTTATTTTCCCTGCCACCCAGTCTGCTCAGCTTTGTCGTGTTAATAAGAAGTCCTTTGTTCCTATCACGGTCTTCCAGCAACAAACTGCGTCTAGCAGCCTTATCGTGTCGATTGACAGCAAACTGGTTTTGATCAAATGCGGCAGTGATGTTTTCACGATCACCTGCTGATGAAACCGTGAAAGATGCTGACTGTGACACCATGTGGGGGGAAAAAAAAACAAAACAAAACAAAAAGAGCTCTCTCATTCTCTAACCCAGGTTCGTCTTCACATGATGTGTGCCAACCACCCAAACATCGTGCAAATCCTGGAGGTGTACGCCAACACTGTCCAGTTCCCTCACGAGTCCAGCCCAAGGTAACAGTAACTTTAGGCTGTAGAAGTCGTCCTCTGCCTTTTCTACGTCTTCATTTCATCTCTATTGTTTTCTGTCTTTTAAAGAGCAAGACTCCTGATAGTTATGGAGATGATGGAAGGAGGCGAGCTCTTCCACAGAATCAGTCAGCACAAGCACTTTACTGAAAAGATGGCCAGTCAAGTCACCAAACAGGTGTGTAAGGTCCTAACACCAGCATCGGGCTTTTCAGCAGAGCTGAGCTGTGATAACCGAGCGGAGTTTGTCCACCTGTAGATCAGCCAAGCGTTGGCTCATTGCCACTCCTTGAATATTGCACATCGTGACTTAAAGCCAGAGAACCTGCTCTTCAAAGATAACTCTCTGGTAAGCTGCATTTACACAACAGGCGTCTGACGTTACTCCACTGCATTCGATTTATCAAGTCACCAGACGCTCCATCGGTCATCTATACATACGAGGGGCTGCAAGGCAGCACAAAAGTCACAGTTTGTTTTATTTATTTGTTTTCTTTTGGTACAGGATATTAATGGTCTTGTGGTTTATTTAAAAGAAATAGCACCACAGCGGTTTTTTTTTTTTTTTTTTTTGATAAAATCATGCTGCTTTTTGTTGTTCCACTTTTCTTTTTCTTGGGGCGGGATAGAAAAAAAAACAAAACATATCCAAAGTGACACCATCTGAGTTTTAAGAGCTGCATTTAACAGAAACCGCTCCTCCTTTCATTTCAACTCCTCCTCATCACAAAAACGTTGTATAGCCTGAATAACAAATGAATGAATAAATAACATTCACCTGAAGGGTAATCCACAAAAAAATACTCTTTTGTGGGAGTAAATTACATAGATGAAAATTAACGGGTGAGGATGGATATATGCGATTTATTCAGCTATTTATTTATTTGAACTATTAAGTAGTTACTACTTAAAATAAACCTGAATGTATTTATTTCCGTGTTTTTGTAAATTAAAACTGTAAAAAAAACATAAATATTAAGAGAAAAGGAAGATAAATGAAGGAAGAGACAGGGAGCAGCTTAGCTAGATGTGTTAACATTTGAATGGATCTGAAGGAGACGGGTCGGGTTCACTAGTCATCTGTTTCCTCTAGCTTTACAAGCTAACGTGTCATAATGTTACAAGTTGTTAGAAACAGGATAGTAAGCGTTCTGCACCAAGTGGAGGCAAAGATTCATCAAGGAATTTTGTCTAGTAGGAGGCAAAAACTTATTAAAGCAATAAACTGCTTGATAAACAAATCCTGCGTCCAACAATTTGGTTGCAGGGTGGTGCCGTAATGTACTGTTTGATTCGACGCTAATTGCATCCGTTCAAAAATGTATGTTTCCAAATAGTGTTACCTTAAGGGGTTTTTAGAGCATCTTTATGTCTTTAAGTCCATCCATCCATCCATCCATCCATCCATCCATCCATCCATCCATCCATCCAGTAAAAGTCTGAGTGGTCTGCAGGGATCCAGCCTCTGATATGAGAATTTTTTTAGGGAACATTTGTGAAGCACACAAGCTCAGACTCTCAAAACTGCCATCAGTAGTTGTTAAGGTTGAATGACTGTATGTTTTTCAGAAGCTAAAAACGGTAAAAGTTGTTTTTATGCAGATTCACTAAAATCAAAGTAGATAAATTGACCTGCTGTATATAAACTGCACTTTATATGCAAAGCTGGTTCTGGTTCAGAGGGTTTTATTTTCTTTCTCTGCTCCACAGGACGCACCTGTGAAGCTGTGTGACTTTGGCTTTGCCAAAATCGATCAAGGAGACTTGACGACCCCTCAGTTTACTCCTTACTACGTAGCACCTCAGGTAGAAAAAGGGAAAGATGTATCATTTATCTGCTTCTTCAGTTCATTTATTTGATAGATGCATGGCTGATCGTTATATCTGTTCAGGTACTTGAGGCTCAAAGAAGACACCAGAAAGAAAAGTCTGGAATTATACCTACCTCACCAACTCCTTACACATATAACAAGGTGAGACTCACTTCAGCTGCAGCGAGTCCAAAGTAAAAAAATGGAATTTGAACTGATGCTCTGCAAGTCTGAGTTAGTATTTAGGTTTTTATTGTCGTGACGGAGAAATAAAGCTGATGTTTTACATAAAGCATCATTTCTTTTGGATCTGGTTTCTTTATTTAAAATCTGCCCTTAAACTGCTACTGCCTAAACTGTTATAAATAGTAGAAAAACAAAACTGTAGAAAAAGACAGACTAAGAAATCTAAATTAAACGCATTAACAGCCTGCATGGAAATTTTAGTATCTCTTTTTGATGGTCCTATCTTCTCTGTCTTCTGTAGAAACGATGTGCAGATATTTTCTGATTTATATTTCAAGTGTGTATCGTTCATGCCTTGTGAAAAACAGAAACAAGTTTATGTTCAATCTCTGCAGAGCTGTGACTTGTGGTCGCTGGGTGTGATCATCTACATCATGCTGTGCGGCTATCCTCCGTTCTACTCGAAGCATCACAGCCGCACCATCCCTAAAGACATGAGGAAGAAGATTATGACGGGCAGCTTTGATTTCCCAGAGGACGAGTGGAGCCAGATATCTGAGATGGCCAAGGACGTTGTACGCAAGTAAGACTGTGAACTTTTGGTGATTGTTTGTAAAAAAGAAATATGAATTTATTAAATCTCATATAGATGAGTCAGGCATTGGAAGGTTTTATTTTTCTATGTGTCTGTAGGCTGCTGAAGGTAAAGCCTGAAGAGAGGCTGACTATTGAAGGAGTCTTGGCTCACCCCTGGCTGAACTGCACCGAGGCTTTGGACAACGTGCTGCCGTCTGCACAGATGATGATGGACAAGGTGAGCTGGAGGCTGCAGCTCCCCAACGGATCTCCAACCGAAGTTTTCCCTTACTGCCATCAGTCTGCAGCGTGGCTTTGCTCAATATTTGCATTCAGTCCTTTTTTTTTAGTCATGCTTTATTTTATTGGATATATGTTTGTAAAATATTTCAAGCAAATTGTTGCCAAACTATTCGGCTGCATCTTTGCAGGGATGTTTCCCTGCTTTAAGGTGGATATCTAGATCTCTAGTCCTTTTCCACCTTCAAACTTTTTTTTAAATTATTTTTTAATTCTTTTTTTTTTTTCCAGATTTGCCCTGAGCACCTTTTATTTTCCATCAGCTTAAATGGATCTGCGAAAGAACAGCGACCCCCGTTAAAGCCAGACAGTTCAGTCTGAGTATACTGAAGCTAAAACCACACAGCTGGACTTTACTACTTAGATGGACCTCAGTGGCATTTTATTGCAGGGTTTTTAAGTAAAGGGGACTAGAAGCTGATCTATGCCTCACATTTCAGTTTTTTTGTAAAACTAATTGGAAATCTACAAAGAGCTCACAGAAGTGAAACGCTTGTGGTTGTAAAGTGACCCTTGGTATTATTTTGCAGTGTCTTTTAAGTGAGGATGAGACTGTTGCTGTCAGAGGAGTGGGCGAGCAGAAGGTTGGCTGAGAAATCTCTTTCCACAGACTTTTGTCACTGACGTTACCTTCAACCACAGAGTGAAACATAGTCACTTCTCTCTCTATCAGGGTCACCTTCTAACTGTTGTTTTTCACACCTAAAAAAAAAAAAAAAGGGAAAAAAAGGTTCCACTGTGATCTAATGAATCTGATCGTGGGTCCGGTCTCTCCCTGTCCAGGCGGTAGTTGCAGGCATCCAGCAGGCCCACGCTGAACAGCTCGCCAACATGAGGATTCAGGATCTGAACGTCAGCCTGAAGCCTCTGAACTCCGTCAACAACCCAATCCTCAGGAAGCGGAAACTGCTGGGGTATGACCTCTACTGTAATACGATACCAGCTGCACTGATGAAGCGACTCAGTTAGGAAGGAGTGAGGCTGTTTGCTGAGGTTTCTTCAGGGCTAAATGATTGAGGCAAAAGAACTCCTGGTTTGTTTAACGTTAAAATAACTTGATAATTTACTTCGGACCATAAAACAACGGGGAAACACTTGGTGTATTTTGTGAAGTTTAACGATTAGCTGCTCCTAAGTCTGCTCTTCAGTCACACTGCAAAAACTATCAGCAATCTGAAAAAAAAAAAGTAAAAAAAAAAAACCTCAAAATTCATTTGAGTAGGTAGATAAGATTATCTGCCAATGGAAAGAGTATTTTTACTTCTTTATAATAAGATAATTTGATATTACTCACTTGAAATAAGACAATGCTGCTGTTTTTTTAATGCAAATTAGTGTCTCATTTACCTGCTTAGTTTAAGAAAAAAAATGCACTTATTTTGAAAAATTGGATTTCAATGTTTTGCAGTGCATCCCATTCTCTGGAAACACACTGAAGTCAAAGTGGTTAATGAAAGAAATTAACTTCAAATGTTTTGAAAGGCCTCACATCCAGTTAAATTATCACCTTGAAAAAGAGTAATGAATTAACGGTGTCCGTCTGGATCGACTGGGGGGGGGGTAACTTGATAGCACTCTTGAACTGAGGTTTGGACACAATATTCTAAGAAATAAGCAAAGAAAATAAAAAACCCAGGTGTTATTTACACGGTTAATATAAATTCAATATATTTTTAGTTCATATAAACTTTAAGGATAATCAGCAGCCGATAGATGAATACGTTTTTTGATGTCATGCAGCTGTAGCAGAATTAGAAGTTCTCAAGAGTTCAAATATACCCAGAGTAAGTGAAGATTAGCCTGACTGCAGACATATCCAAGCATATGAAATGCTGATTTATTTAGCAGAGTATTTAGATTCTAAGGTAAGCTAATGCATACATGTAAAACTGGAATTTTAAAAGCTTTGTTTTTACATTGATTGCTCCTTTTGTTAATGATCTTTTAGCTCCAAGCCCACTGACAGTTTCTTCATTCACGACCCAGAGGACGGCGGGGAAGACTCCAACGTAGCTCTGGAGAAGCTGAGAGATGTCATAGCACAGTGCATACTACCACAGGCTGGTGAGGAACTAAAAACGCGGTGCTCTTTGTGATGGATGACCTTTTCTGTCTGACATTTAAAGAGAAGCTGATGGCTGTCCATACTTTCGAATAGATAGAAATTAGTACAGATGATTGAAACCTCTCATTATGAGCTGTTTATTACAGTTTACATTTGATACTAACTTGGCAAAATGACTTGTTGCCAGGAGAGAACAGGGATGAGAAGCTGAATGAAGTGATGCATGAAGCCTGGAGGTTCAACAGAGACTGTAAGCTGCTGAGAGACGGGCTGCAGGGTCTCAGCTGGGACGGTCTGTATGCTTCACCTTTATTTCTGTTTGACACGTCCTCTTAGATGCACACTGGCAGGGACACTACTTATCGCCGACTCATGTCATCATCAAGGCTTTAACTGTATTTTTCTTTTGTCTATTGCAGGACGATCTTTTTCCGATAAGGTTGACCGCTTGAAGTTGGCTGAAATAGTAAAGCAGGCCATCGAAGAAAAGACGAATCTCCAAGATTGTCATTAGCCAACCCTGAATTTCTATCCTCCTTTTTTTATTGTTTATTATGAATCTTTTTAATTCATATCTGTAAAAAATGTTTTATGTCAAATGATGCGCAGTTTTATGTTCTTTTTTTTTTTTTGCTTTCATGATTTCACTTGTAAAATCCTGTCATTGACGTATACTGGAAGAGCTACTGTACAGCTGTACATATTTCAGATTTGTTGGTACTATCATTTTAGAAAAAAGGAGACAATTGCAGAGAAAGCAGGAAAAAAAATATATTTTCATTTTTACTAAAAAGAAAAAAAAAAAAAGAGAAATCTGTGAAAGAAATTATTTTTTGGGAGGGAGTTTTTATCAGCTGCTTATCAAAGATGTCGTGTTTTATCCTAATGATTTGTTTTTTTCTTTAATTTTACTCGGAAAAGTTTAATTTATTTGAACAAAAAAGAAAACAATTCCAAGATTTTATATCTTTCTTGTAGCTTGATAGTGACTCTAAAGTTTAGAGACGCTGTCTAATATGTGACCTTTGTTCTTCCACTCTGCCTGCAGATATATAACAGCCATTGTCTTATTTGTTGTTGTTTTTTTCTGTTTAAGACTTGTTTGCTGTTTTTTTTTTTTTTTGTGTGTGTTTTTTTTTTATATGTAGGATGAGGAGGAACGGAAACTGGTGTGAAAGAAAGTGTCATATACCCTTGTTTTATGAGCTCAATGAAGTTTTAAAGAAAACAGTCCCTTTAAATTATAATAAATTGGGGGGGGAAGGTTCTTTGTTAATCCACATCAGGCACCAAAGGTTTAGCCTTTTATTGTAAATCAGTAACGCCGCTGACAGAAATGCTCGTGTGTTGCATCATGCTTGAAAAGTAAAGGTCAAAAGTGAACTTGAAGAGGGGGTGTTTGTGCAGACAGGAGTCGCAGTAAAGGAAAAAGGCTGAGTTCATCTTCACATTGTGGAGTTCACAGAGCTGACAGCAGCTGAAACAAGGTTTCCAGTCCGTCCTACCTCCTTCCTGGAGGCAGCAGGGTTAGATCATCCAGATGAATTTCTGTAGAGGTCTGGTGGTGTTGAGTTCCTTCAGTGGTTTGCTGCCTGTTTTTTTTTTTTTTTCCTGATTCTTTATCCTGCAGACCATTCTTGTTAGCTGTAATTGAGCCAGAACCAGACATGATAAAACCTCAAACAGAACTGACATTAAAAGTGCAAAGTTTTTGATAAAAAAAATTACATATGATGGGGTCACTTTTTTTTTTTGTCTTTTTCAGCCACATTTGTTACTGAATTAAAACATGAAACTGCTCAGTCTGAAGGAAAGAATTTCATATGTTGTTCTCCATCTTTATGGGCTAAGAAAGGTGATTTTATATAAGAGCCTCAGCCTTGTTTTTTATTTTAAAGTAAACACTACTGAAAACTTAAAGCTGTTGAAGATCTGTTATTCACAAAGTGTTAGAAGTCCAGCTTCTGGGATGTAAAAATAGAAACACTAAGAAAAATACAAAGTCCCTTATAATTGGATGATGAATTGAATGAACATGTATTTTTTTGGTTGAACAATTATCTAAATTTAAAAAGCTACATAAGCCTGGCAATAAGTCTGTACGTCCATTTTAATGCTTTTCAAACGCATACTTTTATTAGATTTTAATCTTTCGTTTTTTTAAGGGTCCGTCAGTAATATTTAGCTGGTTTTCTTTACAAACGTTTGTTTTTAAATCTATAAGCTCACAGCCATCCTTCTTCATGTGAATCCATATATTTTGGACTCTTTCTAAGGCATTCTGAATTTTCTTCGGGTGAAATTCTTTGAAAACTATCCCAGTTTCATCGGATGAAAATAACCCCAAATCATGATGCTGCCACCACCATCCCGGTACATCAGTGTTCACGAGCCAGCCTTTTTTTTTTTTTTTTTTTTGTAGAACTGTGGCAAAAAAAGTTGCAAGATCATTAGACGCTATCCTACAAGATTTTTACATGTTGGCTATAATTTCAGGTTTTTCTCCAGAGGATCATTATCTGCAACCCTTCTTGTTGGAGGTTGAATTCTCACATGATCTGTAAAGATGATCCATTTGAACAGATTTGATGCAAATCTGTGTCTGGTTGCCACATAATGAAAGCAAACATCCATGGATGTCCCCAATAAGATCCACAGTCTCAGCCTGCGCTTTATTTAAGTCATCTGATTTTTATGTACTTTAAGTTGTAATAAACCTTTTGTTATTGACTGGGCAGAATTAAATTCTTATGAAACATTTTCTGTGCTGAAGTGGTATCTGATATTATGACAAAAGACAATTGTTTTCAGTGTTAAAAAAAAGGCCATTTTTGGTAGAAGGAAGTTTAACAAGCTAGATTCCTTTTTGTCAGGTTGGTTAGAAAGTGAATCACTAATAATATAAAACTGCTCTTTGATTTTTATTTATTTGCTCTGTAATCAGCAAACACCTCAAAAACAAAAGGTCATCTGTCTTTCAGTATTTGATTTTGGAATCTTTGAGTGGATTTCAATTGTTTTATTTGTATGCTGTGAAATTTAAAAGGCAGATTTTTCAAGGCAGGTTTCTACTCATATTTCATAACTTATTCTTCAGAGTGTATGTAGACAACTGATGGTCTCTCCAGGTTTATTAAAAGTGGTACAAAGAAAGTCTTCCTTACTTTGCTGTTGAGCTTTTGCTGATAGTTTGGAGATGATTTCAGTCCATTTATTTCAGTCTCTTTTAAAAACTAATGCTTGTTTTTTTAATAGTAGCGATTGCAGCTTGTTAAAAGGGAAACATTTTCATTTATCACTGCTTTTATTGCTACAGAAGACTTGTGTAAAGAAAAAAAAAAAAACGAAGTGTTTTAAGATTTACAAAGGTTGCCAAGAGGCAGTGTTTCATTTAAATCATTAAAGTAGGGCCATTTCATTTTCTTTTAGTTTGTCATAATTCATCAAAACATGATTCTATCTGTTCTGATAGTTTCATTAAAAGAGACGATAATGTTCCCCATCTGCACCATTTTAATAAACTTTTCTTTATAAATTAGCAGCAACTGAGATCAGATTTTCAAACTATGACTTTAAAACTGAAATTTCAGACGGTATCAAAGAGAAGAAAAGATATTTAATAAGATATTTAATAAATGCTTGTCCCACATTTATGGAGGTAAAGCCCAGTTTATTAACTTGAACTACATTAGCCATTTGTCCTTGTTAATAATCACGTTTTAAACTTTAAATGTTTTGATTTACTGCACTATTTTAGCTGAATTTTATTTACAAAATACTAAAAAGGACTTTTGGCTTATTATACCTCATCCTAAATACAAACGACTGAATGTACTATCTGATATTTTAGTGCATCTGTGCTTTAGCAGTGTGTACATGTCAAATTATTTTAAAGTAAAACCCCCATAGTTACCGTTTGCCTCATCGTTACAGAGTCAGTGTTCTTCCATCTGCAGGTCTCGGCCAGCCAAACATGGCGTAACTCAGTTCGACTGAACAGGCTACTTTCTGCAGGTCACCATCATGAAGACTGATTCAGACATATTTTTTCTTTAGTTAACTGTTAAAATCTTTTATTTAAAATGCAGCTGTGGCCTTCAACCATCTAGCAGAAATGAGCAAACGTTCCCCACCACTTAAGACCAGGATATTAATAACAGCGAATGGCTGATCACCTCCATTAACATATGCTGTATTAATATTGGGTTTTTGTTTTTAGTTTTCTTTTAAAAAACAAACAACAAAAAAAAAAATGTATGATTAAATGTATAAAGAAATCAAAGGACATCAAATTTCCAAGCATCTCTTTGTTTAAACTCCTTCATCCTCCTGCTGGTGTTGCAGTTATGTAGCATGAACTTGCTGTATTTATCCAACATATTTATACGTTTGGCCTTTCTGCCTTCTGGGAATGTCAGCCTGATGATTTTTCAATAAAGGATTTTTAAAATGTTGAACATCTTTCATTCCCCCCCCCCTTTTAATAGGCTGTCGTTTTACTACTACTTAAAATAAAACAGACTTTTTAAGTAATCGTATGTAAGATTGCATTTGTGCTTGAAGAAAACAAATGATGGGAAACTTGGATGTTTAGATCTTTAATGTGGTTTGAAGATATAAACGTGAAACATCATCAACCTCAGCAGACCGAAACATGCTTACAGTTACACTCAACCGAAAACACAAATATTCATCATATATTTAAAAGGCACTTTGTTAATTCTGAGAGAAAAGCAGCAATAATTTGCTCCGAGAATAGAAATTAAAAGTCAAAAGCTTCAAAAGAGGGGATCTCAAAACTCCATCAGATATGTCCTTCGGTTACAGGCAACTGAGAGTAGGCCTCTACCAACAGTGTAAAGTAACAGGCTAGTTTGATTTGATTAAAGTCAAAGGATATTTGAGACTTACCAAATAAAGCCCATCGATAAGCGACACTTCAACTGTAGGTGTCGAAATAGTCGTCGTTTAACGGAAAGTCTTTAATATAAATGAATGTTTCTTTGGCTTTCCAATGCTTGAAGTTGTAAAAAAAAAAAAAAGCAAGAAGGTGCAACAGTTTAAATGTTTTGGTCTAGAGGAGTTAAGGAATGAAAGAAGCGCTTGGAAATAAAGTCGAGGTCATATAAATCTGAATCTGCACTGGCACTTTAATTTCTATTATAAATACATAATTTGTTTGCTTTAAAAATGTGTCTCTGAAGAGCTTTGGTCACATCTCTTCCACTTCATACACTCTGCCTCTCAGTCCACTGTGTTTGCTGCAAGAGGAACTCCCTACATGAGGAAATGCAATCAGCAAAGCAGGTGAACAGTAAAAGGGAAGATTTCTGATATGTAGAGGGCCAAGAACTGAAGTGTTGGAACAAAATATTTCAACTAAAACGGAGTTACAGATAACCCATTTTAGAGAGAAAAAGACAAAACAAAACAAACAAAAAAACTCTCCACGACCTCCAGAGAACCAATGGAAGACGGTGAAGGTGGTCAAACTGAGGCTCAGTCCGAGTCCTCGTCGTCCAAATACTCCTCAGCATTGCTGTGTGTGCGGGTGACGTCTGCAACAAGAGAAACAGACAGCTCAGGTCTGAAGCTTTTAAACTTCAACGGTTTGCTTATTTTAGTAATTCAGCTCAAACTATCAAACTATGCATCACAGATTTGTTGCAAATACCCTAGGTGATTCATTTTGAGGATAGTGTTTACATTTTCTGAAAATGCAGCATTCTATTGTAAGGGAAGATATAGGAGATACTGATTTTCTGAAAACAAAAATGTTATTCTGATGTATTTTTTCAAGCTTTCTTTAGGGTTGGAAATTGTTTTTCAAAACTGTAGAAAACATTTCTAACAACAGCTTCATTCTTTCCCCATAATTCCTAAACTATATCTTTTTTTTTGTGCTTAAATCGATTAAAAACACCAACAAAAAAACAGGTTTTAAGTACTTTTATGCCACATTCCTCAACTTTTAGATTTTCATTTTTAAACTGTCCATCAATCTTTACTCCAAAAGTAACTAAAGCAATAAACTGAAATATTCTGCATCACTTATACGTTTAATTACTTCCAGACAGTGTGTGGTAACATAGAGGCTTCATTACCAGGTTATAATCTCTCTATTGGTTTGAAGAGTAATATCTTCTACATGTAAACAAAAGGTTTAAAAATCTAAATTCAGCTTGATGCTTTGAACGGCTCTAGTTTCAGTTCTACTGACGTCCGTGCGTCAGCTGCCTGTTGGGTACAACTTACTGCTTCCCTGCTTCCTCTTCAGAAGTGAAGCACACTGGGCGTTAGTGGCCATCTCCAGAGCCAGTTTATTCTCGTTGTTTCTGACGTCTGTCCTTGCATCTGAAGACACAACATAAGAAAAAAAACTAAGAACATTAAAATGAGTAAAGTTGTGAGCGGTTGCTCCTTCATTTCTTAATTTGACAGTCATCGCTGATAGCTTATTTCAGTGGCTTTGATTTGAGTTTCAATCTACAATCTAGAGTCAGTATCTATAAAAAAAAGAAGGACAAGCTCACCTTTGTTAAGCAGCATTTCCACAATATCAGAGTAGCCCTTCCAGGCAGCAGCGTGCAGCGGTGTGTCTCCAAGTTTATTCTTAAATAAACAAAAGGAATCGTTAAAAACACTTAAGCAAACATAACCTACAGCCCTATTAAACACTCCCTTCTATGAGAGCTAAACTGCAGCCATGTTTAAAGTTGTAAATGTTTGTTGGTTGTAAAGTGTTCTAGTAAAGTTTTTGTCAATAATTAGGATCCAGATCAGGATTGTAACATCATGAACAGACAGACTTAAATCCAAAGAAGTTTATTTTTAGACGATTTAGTCACGGTTTAGTCTTAGAAGAGAGTGTTTAACTTAAGAGACGATGCATTCAGGATCCATTTCAGGTAAAACAAACAAAAAAAAAAACAACATATTATTTCCACTAATTCCACTAAGATCATCTCATTCAAATGGATTTTTTTCTCTGTGGTTTTCAACTCTGCTTGAGATGTTGTAATGGCTTTTACTCACTTGTACATTTCATCCCGTTTTATTTTAGCTTTACAGCACTTTGGGCGACACACAATGTTTTTAAAGTGCTTTATAAATAAAGTTGTACTGTATTTATCTTTGGATGGATTAAGAGTTACATTTTGAACAATTTTACTGCTGTAATTTGAGACCACGTCACATGGATTAGCTTCCGTCTTAGCTTTATAAAATATTTACATTTTTCCAAACTTGGCTTCATTTAGTTCTTATTAGGCCACAAATGTCATTTCATGTTTTGGTTACATTTCCTCTGGTTATGATTTGTAATAAACCAAACAATTTACAGAGAAGCTAACATTACTATAATCTGAAGGAATAATTTACAATGTCTCACTCTGTGACTATTAGGTTATCATTTGCATGTAAGGTGGTCTAGTTTTCTCTGACTTGTAGAGGACTGAAAAAAAAAAATAAGATAAGAAATCATTTTTAGGTTAACATAAAATGAAGGAGGTACGTCCATATTCAAGCATATGGGGATTGCAAAATATAAAACTGAAACTACTACAACAAACTGTGATTAGTTGAAAGGTATACAAACATACAATGATGGTAACTCTTAAAGAACAGTGGGGGGGGTGGGGTCTAAGTTCACAGTTTGATAGCTTTTCTAGTGAAAGATACCAAAGTAACATTCAGGGCTTCAATTAGAAGGGTCTCCAGTCCAGAAAGGTCTCTTCTTGACAAATGAGACTGGCTTTAAGTGATTCCTTTAAAGCAGGGGTCTCAAACTGGTTCCAGAAAGGGTCGCGTGGCTGCTGGTTTTCTTTCCACCCAAGCAGTAGAACACCAGACTCCATTCATCTCATCAAGTCATCAGGTTAAGAC